>JBBPDC010058029.1:0-11127 GCA_037974485.1 Hemigrammopetersius urotaenia
CAAATATTTGAGTGAATTCTGATGCCAATTAAGTGGGAATTTGTCTCTTATATGTTTTGGTGGTATATAATTCAAAGCCAAAATTTGCGTTTTTTGTATATTTAATTTATATCCTGCGTATCTGCTAAATTTTCCTGAAAGATTCATTAACTCAGGAAATGAGTTGATGGGTTTACTTAAATAAATCAAAATATCATCAGCATATGAAGCCAATTTGTGATCTTCTCCATTTATACTGATACCTTTAATGTGATGACGTTATTTAGCTCTGTCTCAGTTATTGCAGCTATTAATGTTTGATTTTGTTCCTCAGTTACAACCGGTAGATTGAGGGAGTTGAGAAATTGTTGTTCATCCTCTAGGTGTAGTTGTGTATACAATAATTTATAATATTTTTTAAAGGTTTTTTGTATTTCATCTTGTTTATATTGTATGTTTTTAGAGTTTAAATCCCTTATTCTATATATTGTATTGTCCGCTTGTTGTTTCTGTAGCCTCCTTGTCAAAAGTTTAGTTGATTTGAGGCCTGATTCATAATATTTTTGTTTTGTAAATATCATTTTTTCCCAATTTCCTGAGAGTATATCATATTTATTTCATTTCTAATTTTCTTTATCTCATTCATCAGATTTGATTTTTGTTCTTTTTTATGTTGTCTCTCAAGTTCTTTTAGTTCGTTATTGAGATTTGTTAGTCTCAATTGCTTTAATTTCTTTTCATAGGTACAAAAGGATATAATTTTGCCCCTGATGACGGCTTTTAAAGCATCCCATACTTTGGATGAGTTAACTTCCCCATTATTGTTTTCTTCAAGGAATAGTCTTATTTCTTCTTTAATTTGAGTTTGAAATTGTTGGTTATTTAGAATGTTTGTCTTCAGCCCCCACTGTGTTGTTCCCGGATTGTCTCTGATATCTATAGTACAAGAGAGGGGTGCATGATCAGACAAATCAATAGATCCTATATCGCAGCTTTGTATTCTATGGCGGTCCCGTTTTAGTACAAAAAAATAGTCTATCCTTGAGTATACGTCATGTGGGCACGAGTAAAAAGTATAGTTCCGACCTGAGGGATAAATATCTCTCCAAAGATCTAGTATACCAAGCTCTGCCATCAGAACATTTCTTTTCCTGTGTAATGAAGAGGAACTTGAGTTTCTCGATGAATCTAATTTTGGATTTAGATGGATGTTCCAGTCTCCACCACACAAAACAATTCCTTTGGCTCCTATCATCAGATCAAATATTTTCCTATAGAAAGCTAAATCAGTTCCAGGGGGGGCATAAATATTACATATTGTTATGACAGTGTCGTCTATTTTCCCTGAAATTATTATATATCTCCCTTCCTTATCTGAGATTTCTGATAGGTAATCAAATAGTAATTTTTGTGATATTAAAATTGCTACTCCTCTTCTATGGCCCGACTTATAGGATGAGTAATACACTTTAGAGAATCCCATACCATGTCTGCTCCTTCCCTTTTCATTTTTAACAGTATTTGACTTATCTTGGATGGGTTCAAAATACCATTCACATTAAATGTAGTCGTTTTAACTTTATGCTTATCCATAGACCTTTTTGGGTTACCAAGGTTAACTCCTCCCAGTGCTTCCACTGGTGTACATCTTGTACACTGAAAATACCTCTCCCAAACTACAAACTTTAAGCAAAATCCAAACTAGAACAGTTTTAAAGAACGTGGGATTTGTTTAAAGAACAAATCCCACGTTGTGACAGAAGTGGGGCCCTACTATAGGGTACATTACTCCAATTAAACTTGTAAATAATATAGCTAATACAACAAAACAGAACATTTCCGGATAACACGCTAATGAACAAGTCCCGACTACTTTAATTACTCAGATAAAATACCGTAGGATTTACACTGGGTAAAAAACGGTAGCAGTCAAAGTGAAAGTATCTGTGAAAGTCAGCTAGAACTCATCTGCATTCCTGGTTTAGGTAAACTCTTTGGATGTTCATTTCCTGAACTTCTGGAATTTTTCTTTGTATTGCGAGCGGGCATTTTTATTAGGTTGTGTGCAACCTTCTGCTGCTCCAGATTCCTGATCCTTTGCTTATCTTTTGTCTTGCTTCATGGTCACTTTTTGTTGCATTCGACGTTATCCTACTCCTAGTAGTAACCCCTTGCTCCATTGTTATGTAGAGTAATCACGAAGTGTTTCAAAAAGTAAATTTTTTGGGGGTTATTTCACATAACCGTCGGGGAGCTTTACAGGTGGCGTTACAGGTGCTACACGGTGTAACACCGAACCCCGTTTGCATGCTTTTTATTATACTACAAAATCATTTCATTGTGTGCAATATCGTATTATGTCCAGTAGTCCTATGATGTCTAGAATCATTACTTATGTCAGTATTACTTATATGTACACCTAACCAACTTATCTATAGTGTTTATACCCAGCATTTGTGCACGTAACATAATGTGTTTCATATTGAGATTTTTTTGGATTTATTTAGACATTCTACTTTTTGTTCTTGTCTCTGTGTGTCTGTGCAGTTGTAACATAAGTGATTTCCTCTGGGATCAGCAAAGTTTTCTGATTCTGATATTGTGATGAAACTATATTGGGTTAGAGGTGATGAGTTCCCAGGGCCGATGTGTTCATAGTTGCAGCACTTTAGGAAGAGTGACAAAACTTTCATCATGTAACATTGGGCTAGATCTATACAGAATATAATTTAGATTAAATGTGGGGTGGCGGTAGCCCAGTGGGTAGGATACTTGCCTCCGGACCAAGAGGTCACAGGCTCGAATCCTACCTCCAGCACCACCACTGGGTCCCTGAGCAAGACCCTCAACCCCAAGTTGCTCCAGGGAGACTGTCCCCTGTAGTTAGGGAATGGAAGTCGCCTTGGATAAAAGCGTCTACTAAATGCCATAAATGTAAATGTAAATATTATACTCTTTTAAACAACTATAGATTAAACAGAGGTCTTTGTGTTTCTTTCAAAACAGTGGTAAACCTGGAAAAGCCAGTGTGGAAATTTATAGCTTCAGAAAAACCCCAAACACATTGTGTATGCCTGTAGTGACATCTTTGCACTTTGTTGTTCTTGTCTTATAAGGAATAATTAAACAGTATTGTATTAGTTGTTACGCCTAGGGCCTGTAGCGTTGGGTGGCCACTAGAGGTCACCATTTGTGTGACGTTGAGGGTTGGGCCTCATTCCGGCACCAGGGCTGGTCAGGAATGAGGCCTTATCAGTAAACAGGTTTTGGGGATCACCTAGGTGTATAAATGTTTGTCACAGTGGGTTTCAGTTTGTGGGTTCACCATTACGTCACTGTCATTCATGCTGCCTGAGTTAGTATTGTTTGTATCAGCCCTCGTGCTGTTTCGGTTATAGTAAAGAATAAAAGGCAAAAAGAACCATGGACGTCTGTGTGAGTGCTTCATGGGTTTCCGGCATGTTGGAGGAGCGGCAAAGTGTAACATTAGATGGCAATGTGTGTGCAGTCTATGGTACGATTCACATTAGGGAAGCCTGCGGACAAACGAGCTATAGTTACAGACATAGGTCATGATTGCATGACATACATGATCAAATTTAACATACCTGCAATAGAATAAAAGCCCTGTTTGACAACCTGTGGTCTTAAGTGGCTTGGAAAAACCACAAACACATCCAGAAAATGCCAGGTATTCCTTGCAAATGGAACGGCAGACAGCACTTTTTCTAATGTTCTCTGCGTCTCCAACAGCGTACAGAAACGTGCCACTTGCAAAGAAACGCAAGGCAATGCACTCAGTGTGTGCAGTTGTTAATGCCCGACTATGGCAAGTAGAACTCTTAACATAGGGATCCAACAAGTTGGTTAAGTAAATAATACCCTCATGGGAAAAACAATATCTCTCTATGAGCACACTGTTGTGCTGCGCTAAAGGATCCTGTCTATCCCGTAATATACGCTGAATTCTGAACACTCTCCTTATCAACCTTGCACCTTCCGCAATGGGTTGCTCGCGTACAAATGGACAGGACATGGCTGCGACAGACTTCCCAAATCCACCTTCGCTTTTATAGGCGTGGTCTCTCGTCTTGATTACACGAAGTAATTTACTAGTACTACTCTAAAATATAAATTAAATCTGAATTAATGAAATATATGAAATAGAATGATTAATAGTGCATTTCCTTTTTTTTATAAAATGACCTGTATGTATCTGTTTGAAATCAATAAGAGAATCAAATACTGCATTATCTTTAGTTACATTTATTTATGGAAAAACAGTGTTAGACAAACTACACGAACTATGTTTAAGTGACATATGCACTTTTCAAACGACATACTGCATTATTGTTTTATATGAAATACCCTGCATCACATATATACAAAATTAATTGGGCAAATATCGCTGTTGCTTTCGTATAAATGAAGCGGACATAACTGAGTGGCCGCGAACTAATCCTGTTTACATAAAGTAAGCCTGCTCCCGAGCAGGTTTACGCTTACGGATCTGTTGCTATGACAGCAAGTCCCGGATGAGCACCGAAGAACCGAATGATCCAAGATCACGCGAAATCGTCAACAATCAAATCCAGCTAACTTACTTAGCGAGGTACGAAGAACGGACCCCAGGGCACTAAATTTCAGATTTTCCCAGCAAAATAATCCAAGTCTATCAGAATATTTACCTCCTGTTTTCCCTCACTAGCATTACTTTGCTTGTGGCCCTTTTCTGTTCCTGTATAGCTTTGAAAAACGAAATTCCATCTCTGTTGAATCTGCCCTGTTTCCTGGCTGATATTTTGGATTTGTTTGCTCGGTGGACTACTATCTTTGACCTGGCTTGGATGATGTTTTTGAGATTGTTGCCTGATTTGGATTTACCCTAAGGGCAGGGGTGGACTGGCAATCTGTGCGTTCTGGAAAAACCCAGAACGGCCGTCCGCTCCACGGCCATCGGGCTGCCTTTCTCCTTAACAGAGAAATCAGCTAACACCAGCAGAGGGCACTAATACAAACATTTTTTAGACATAAAATCCATAGGGAAAATCCAACAGAAAAGAATTAATCGTTCTATTGTGGGGGTTGGTATATAGCTGTCGATTTTTTATTTGAAGACTTGGGTTACTTTCATAAACACAGCGATGATGTTACTTGGTGTGAGATATTAGGAGGACCCTGCTAGTGGCTGTTTCTACATGTCCAGCTGGTGGGCCTATTTGCGAGAAAGCCCAGGGCCCTTTTTTAGTCCCAGTCCCAGCTTGGTTTCACTAGGTCTTGTCCTGTGAGCCCTGACAGCTAGCTAGTATAGAAGGTCTTGCATATTTGTTTACTTTATTAAACCTAAGATTACACACCTCTTTGTGTCTGTGTGACAAATGTCTAAGAAGCGTTGCCGGGTGTCTTGTTTTGAACTGGAGAGTGCAGTTTTGAGTTCTGTCGTCTGGTGCCTGATTGGTTGAAGATGATGAAGTGCCTTTGTAGCCCTGCATTTTTCTCTCTCAACCGTGACTTTAACGGCTATACTGATCTGTGTCTGAGAGGTCGATGATTATGTGAAGAAAAGGAGTCAAAGGCAAAGGAAAGCAGTGGTTCACTGCATACAGTCAATCAGTCATGTGGAGCAGCAAAAACAGTTTAGAGGAACTGAAACCTCTCAATGTACATATTATTATATACTTAATATTTCTTACTTGTATACTATTTTGACTACATGTACATATTACATATATTAGATATACTTTTAGACATTTTATAATACAATTTATTTATTTTTACTTGGGTATCTTTTCTTCTCTTTCTATTTTCTCTTTCATGGTCACTGTTGAAGAGCCACTGGTCAGTGTTGTGTGGAGAGAGAGCTGGGTGTGCCTGATTAGTGTCCGTTGTACCATATCAAATGGTTATAGTGGCACCAGAATTTATGTTGATTGTACAAAACTTTTTGCTGCAGCTGCATTTGTGTGGCTCCATTTTGGTTTTCTGATCCTTTCCCAGCTGAATTGCTTGGACGCCGACCTGGTTTTGGGACAATGCTGGAGCAGGAGATGTATATCTCTGTCTTCATTTTTTGGATTATTCTAAATGGTAAGTGACTCTGTATGTGAAACTGAAAATCTTACTTTTATTTTCATTCTCACATCATTCAATAATAAACAGTAAAAATGCTGCTTTGAATGTACATATATGATAGGAGTTTGTCAGTCATTTGCATTTGCAATGTATAAAATATAATAAATCGACACCATTGCAGTCTTTCAGTTTACTCTTTTATGTGAAGTAGTTTTTACAATTCAATCATGTATGTCCTTATTTTGTCAGAGAATTGGTGAATGTGTCACATTGTATGAGAATGACTAAACTTCGTCCTCTCTTTTAAATGTCTAAAACAGCGACTTTTGTAGACACTAAAGGCCAGTGCCAGTCCAAAAGCTCCTGCTCAGTGTGCGTACAGCATGCCGGCTGTGCTTGGTGCAAGCAGAAGGTTAGCAGTAAATTCAGAATATTTCAGCTTTTAATGCATGTTAATGGAACCAAAATGTATTCCAATTATTTTCATGGGTCATTTCTATTGGTCCATTCATGAAATGTTCAAATGATAAAGAGCTGCTTTTCAAATGATAAAGAGTTATGAGGTTTTGATATAACAACAATGTTGTTCAGTGATGTCAAAAATTTGGACTCACTGTTCAAAAGTTTGGAAACAGCGTTTCAATAAAACACATATTTGATTTGGTTGTAGATCAATTTATCAAATGTAATATGGAATGTAAATAAATCAGTTGAACATAAGGAAACTGTAAATAAATTTCAAGCACATGATTATAAAATGACTGAAAAAGCTGTTTAATGTTAAGTGTTAAGTTAAAGTCAATAACATTAATACACAAAGCTCATCATATAAATGTAGAGATAAAATCATTGTTACAAATGTAAACAGATAATTAGAGAATGTTGTTTATCATTTTATTCACTTCTTGAATAAGAATTCTTTAAATATCTCATAAAAATGCTTTTTTTGTGTTTCAAAAAATCACCAGACTATGCAACTGTAGTGTGTGTGTGTGTGTGTGTGTGTGTGTGTGTGTGTGTGTGTGTGTGTGTGTGTGTGTGTGTGTGTGTGTGTGTGGTTAAAGGGGTTTTTGAGTCTTGGAGAGCCAGACCACAGACGCTGTGACACTGTGGAGGCTCTGAGAAAGAGGAACTGCTCAGTGATCATTGACCCCAAGCCTGTGGTCCAGAGAATTAAGGACACAGAGTTAGGCAGCAGTTTGGAGAATGTGGTCCAGCTTCGGCCACAGAAGCTCCATCTCAAGCTCAGAGTGGGTATGTGCCTCACTCTTCCTTCAGCAGGTTCATTATCATGGTCAGACTGTTTGATCTGGTAATGTATCATTTCTATCAAGTCTTGTCTCAAACTAGAGTCATACCACTTCTACTTAAAGGACCATATATCATACTTGTCTATTGTTTTTGTTAAATTTTGATGTTTGTTCAGTTTTATGTACCAATATTATATTTATCTCTTACTGTTTATGTACCAATATCCAAACAGCCAAAACAGGCCATTTTTGTTACTGTACCTTTAAGACTGACATATGTAAACGTCCTCTGCTATGATTGGATAGCCCTTGTTGTGTCCAAACTGACATACTCTGCATCACTTCATTGTGAATGGGCTGGGCTTACCTTCTGCCGAATTGCAAGTACATGTAAATGTGATATACTTCCATGACATCACGAAACTCATGCATTCATAAGGGGCTATTTTAGCAACTTGGTTTCATGAAAAATGTCATGACATAAAGGTCTTTAAAAAGGTGAAGAGAATTTGTATGCGCTCCTCAACTATACTTTTAGGGTGTTGTTCACATTTTATGATTTTGAATAAGTGTTGGTCATCTTTATCAAGAGGCTTATTGATTGTTTATTTAAAGGATGATCCTATATGCCCTGTTTTAAAGGAGTGCCCCAAACATTTGAGGTGGTATTCAGAAGAGCTGAGGGTTACCCTATTGACCTGTACTACCTGATGGATCTTTCATTTTCCATGAAAGACGATTTGGAGAATGTGAAGAGTCTGGGCCATAATGTCGTCTCTACTTTGAAGAACGTCACCCGTGCCGTCAGAGTTGGTGTGTATGGTCACATGTATGGTACTGAAAAAGTCTTACCTATGCAAATAGTTTGAAGCCATTTATATCAGCAGTGGTTTACTTTCTGCCATCAAAAACACAAGTGAACTAACAAACAAACAAGAAAGCAATAAAAAAGTTTTATATTTTGTGAGCTGGTTAGAAAAATGCTGGTTTGGTTCCAGATTTCTGCTCAATGCCTCCAGTCATTACATAGATTTATATAAGTCCATAAGCAACACATCTAATTTAATCTAATAAAAAGAGCCAAAGTAAAATGAGCCAACTCAGGTAGCTACAAGTAATGCTGGGTTTCCAGTCTGGAAATGGTTAAAGAAACACTTTACCATATATGAAACCGCTGTTAATTGTATTAATGTTATTTGTATCTATTGTGATAATAGTGTTTCAACATGAATTCAACACTACTGCCCGGTAGTAAACAGATTTTAAGTGTAATTTTCTTCGACTTTTGCACAGTACTGTAGTTTGGTGTTTTCCATTGAGTACCTTCTGGGTTCTGGAGAGGTAAGTGACAGATGGTATGACATTGTGGTGGAACTGAGCCAGTAATTTATCCTTTGATCAGAAATCTTGAATTCATATCCTTTTAAATTCCGTCCAACCCTATTAAATTAGGATTTTTACTAGAGCCCGACCGATAAAGGATTTGGAAAAAGTATATCAAATACTTAGTTTGGAAAATGCCTAATATCGGTCTGCCGATAAATCGGTCAGGCTCTAATTTTTACCACACTGTCTTTTAATGTGGTACAATTTTAGTGTCTTTGTTTTGAAACCACGCTTCTATACACTATTTCATCATGGTTTATTTATTTTTTTAGGTTACTTTATTATGCTTTTTATTTAGGTTGTAAGCAAAGCCCTTTGGAGTTGAGACATGCTCTGTTCCAGAGAAATGAACCAAGTCCGAATTGTTCACAGCAATAAAGAATGGAACCATTTCTCCACTCTGGATGACTTTATCACCCAATAATTGAATTGTGCCAAAACATTTAATTATCAGTAGTGTGAAATAATGATGGTGAATTATGTGTATTATAACTGTTATAAAGTCGAGGATCTTCCTCTCCTATGTTCAGGTTTTGGGGCTTTTGTTGACAAGTGTAAAATTCCTTATGTCAACACACTACCAGAGAAACTGGCCAACCCCTGTGAGCAGGACCACTGTCAGCCAGCGTTCAGCTTCAAGCACATTCTGAAGATCACTGACAACATGGAGGAATTTGAGAGAGAGGTCAGCAAACAGAGCATCTCAACAAACGTTGACATGCCTGAGTCTGGCTTCGACGGTGTAATGCAGGTTGCCGTGTGTGAGGTAACAGTAAAAAGCAATAATAATAGTAATAATAATTATTATTGTTGTTGTTGTTATATATAAAGTTGTAACTATATATGACTTGCATAAAACCTTACAAGAGAAAACAAAATATAGGAAAGAAAAGACTGAAATATAAGACAAAAGTGTGAAGTGAAATAACTTTAAAACAAACAAGTAAAACTCTGACAGGATAATAAAAAGGAATAGACTTTGGCTGTATTTGACTGATCTTCAGTTTCTTGCTGTCTTCAGAAAGAGATCGGTTGGGGCAACGTGACCCGTATCTTGGTGTACCTCTCTGACGATCTTTTCCACATGGCGGGAGATGGCAGGCTTGCTGGTATTGTGAGACCAAATGATGGAAAATGCTACTTAAATAACATGGGATTCTACGAAAAGGCTGAACTGCATGTAAGAGATCCAAAATATGTATATAACGGTTTGCATAAACAGCGTTAATTGTTGAACAATTTATTGACACTGAAAACATTGTCTGAAATCACACTCTGCCCTTCTGTGCTTTAGGACTACCCTTCAATTGCCCATCTTTCTGAGGTCCTTACTAAGAACCATATTAAAATAATATTTGCGATTACCAGGAATGTTGTGGAGAGCTATCAGGTTATTAGTCTTATTTTTTTATGTGGACTTTTTGTAACAACTTCCTACACTCTGCATTATACATGTGAATGCCTGAACCTTGCAGGCACTCAGTGAATTAATTCCCCAGTCGGTGGTGGGCGTCCTGGAGGATGACTCCGGAAATGCCCTGCAGCTCATCTCTGATGCCTACAATGTGAGTCGTAAGCTTTATCAAACTGCAGGAATAAAATTCAAGGTTGAATTGGTCTAAACTGGTTTACAGAAAAATAAACTGCTTAATTTTGACGTCATCCATGTAGAGATCATGAGGTTATGGTTCACTGGTTTGAAGATAGCTCTCCGAATATTTACAGGATTTGGTGTCTAAGCTGATACTGCAGCACCACAACGCTCCGGCAGGACTGGACATCTCCTACAGCTCAAAGTGTGGCTCTGGCATGGACAGTTTTGACCAGAGACAGGGAGAGTGCAGAAATGTAGGCTTTAACCAGCAGGTACACAATACAAATCACTTCTAGAAGTTTCAGTCTGTGACCCGACACTGATTCAGTTAGAATAGCTGTCTTTAGTAAACAATTTGTTCTTCAAACAGGTGAGCCTGTACTAACTATAATTATATAACACCACAAATAACATGTTGTATACAGTGGAGGAAATAAGTATTTGACCCCTCGCAGATTTTGTAAGTTTGTCCAATGACAAAGAAATGAAAAGTCTTTGTCAGGCACAGGAGTGTTACTGTGAAGATTTCATGTGATGTTTCCATTATTTTGTACGCTTTCTGTAGCTTTGTCACAATCGTGTTTTTTATAATCATGAATCTTATCAAAATAATTGAATTAAACTGAATCTCATGTAAAGGGAAATTCAGGCCTACAGTGGAGGAAATAAGTATTTGAACCTTCGTGGATTTTGTAAGTTTGTCCAATGACAAAGAAATAAAAAGTCTCAGAACAGTATCATTTTAATGGTAGGTTTATTTTAACAGTGGCAGATAGCACATCAAAAGGAAACTTGAAAAAATAACTTTAAATAAAAGATAGAAACTGATTTGCATTTCATTGAGTG
>JBBPDC010058080.1:0-11124 GCA_037974485.1 Hemigrammopetersius urotaenia
CACACACACACACACACACACACACACACACACACACACACACACACACACACACACACACACACACACACTTGAATGTTTATTCTTGTCTGCCTCGTTCAAAGCGCCCCGTGTGGAGACACCTCTCGCTCCGGCCACTGCGAGCTACCTTTCAGTAAACAACCGTGCAGAACTGAGGCAGCCAGACTCGAAGCTGGACCTGAGCCCTGGTGTGCGTTCAGTTCTGGAAAATTCCCTCCCAGCCTTCAGAGGAAACGAGCCGAGTGCCAGTGCGACATGATAAGGGACGCAACAGCAGTTCTGAAATCAAATTAACACTCTACTTCGTTTTTCTCTCTGCTCTTGGTCACTCTAGAGAAACAGGCGAACTGGGGAAACGGGAAAAGCCGAACTCGGGCTGGAATAAGAGACATCTTGTACAGGGAGGCAAGCGGGTGCATTAAGAGCTGCTCAATAGAGCTGCACACACTGCAGCAGGCCCATGACTGCAGTGGGAGTCTGATCAGGCCATTAACAGCGTGCCTGTTGGTGAGGAGGAGGAGGAGGAGGAGGAATCAGTCCAATCATCTGATTAAATCTGCAAAAAGGGTCTGGAAGAAGAGGCACTGCAGCGTCTCAGCGAGACTCCCCCAAATAACTGTGCACTTGAATAACCCCGAGATTTGCATTCGTAATGAAACTGCAATGACTCATGCCAGTTTTTTTTCTCTGCTCTTGCACCAAGTGCCAGTGGGGAACCAAGCGTGAGGAAGATCAAAGGGCTCTGAGCACCAAAGAGCAGCTTCCAGCAAGTGTTCATAACATCTCTAAATGGAAATCAACCCGGGAGATCAACCCTGGAGCTCTACCCCCCAGGCTCGGCTCAGGTGGGAAGGGGCGTTGGCTATTCAAAGGCAAAACAAACCCAAGTGTGGCGGTTTTGAAAAGCCGACTAATGGGTTAACACCGGTTTGAGGATTCAGGTAGAAACTGAAGAAAGTGGAACTTAAAACCACTGCAATCCGTGTAGGAAGAAAATCATAGGTGACCTTTGCCTCACTTGGAGAGCCTCCCTTACATGGCCTACAAAGCCAGCAGTAAAAAAAAAAAAAAAATCCTCATACAATTCTCCTCAAATTAGTTCAGCCAAGACTTATCTGGTGTTTTGATGTGTCTGTTTCTCTACTTTGCACTGGAGCTACAAGACGGGCTAAACTACCTAGCAAGGAAAACTGTACAGGAAAAATGAAATTTGTTGTAAAATAAATAAATAAATAAATAAATAAAAGACAGACAGACAGACAGACAAGCTGTTTCTCAGCTGAACGAAAAGGAGGCCGCGTTTTCTGTTCTGCTTGGACTGTAATGCCACATCTGTGCTGGGCTGTGCTGCAGCCAGCAGCCAAAAGAGAGAAGAGAGAAAAGAAAAAAAAAAAAACAGTTGGCAGGGAGCCCTGGTTTCTAGGAACAGTATTCTGTAACGGTGACAGTACTTTTCCACAATAATGGAAGGCAAATAGGAAAATCTTGTTTGGCCTGAAAAGAAAAACCTCTGCTCTTGAATCAAATATACATGCACATATGCGAGTACTTAGAGGTGAGTGGACAAGGGGGGGGTTCATTATTCGAAGCTGAAGTTGCTGTATGTCCAGGAGTGGCTGCGAAAGTGCCCCTCAGTGGCATGCAGAGCACTTGCGGTTAATGGACAAACAGAGAGCGTGTCCTGGGGGTGCGGGGAGTGGGGGCTCGGGTCCTCCGGGCTTTTGAGGGATTCATATTTCCTAAACACTGGATACGGCTCTGCTAAAAATAACCAGAAACTCTGGCACCCACAGAGCCTCAGACACCTAGTGGGCAAGGGGCAACACTCCCACCGCCTGATAAACAAAGCTTAAAGGCCCAACAGAGCAAGACAGTCAGGCTAAGCCGATTCAGACACGAGGCCCATACACGCCTCATATGAGAGTAAAAAAAAAAAAAAAAGAACATTCTAAATTATTAAACCGCCATTTTATTACTTTTCTTTTTAGCTGATCCGTGTTCCAATCTTATGACATGAATAACATGAGTCATACGGATTTAGTATAATTAGGTCTGAGCCACATTAAATACAACAGTTCATCTAATCCTGTCTTATTTACATATTCAACTGATCTGTTGTTTATGAATGAAATACTGACAGCAAATGCATGTTTTATATATACACACACACATACATATACACACACACATACATACATACATATTCACACACACACATACATACATACATATACACACACACATACATACACACACACAAACACACATACATATACACACACACAAACACACACACAAACACACACACACATATACACACACATATACACACATACACACACATATACACACATATACACACATACACACACATACATACATATACACACACATACATATACACACACATACATATACACACACACACACACACACACACACACTGCAACTTATATGGAAAGTGCTATTTGCAATTTTGGCTTACATGGAAATGTGTGTTCATTTCACCCACACAGTGTGAGAATCCATTTTAATACAATTTTGAAAAAGTGGGCTGTGAATCGACCATAAAATCGACCATAAAAATTCAATATCAGCATATAATATCCATTTACCCAGCCTGACCCCAGAGCTAAACCCAGTCTTAACCCACAACAGTTTGAACTCTTCCTGAGTTTGTAAAGTGCTTAAAAATGGGTCATTTTTAGGTCCTGGTATTGTAGGTTACCCTCTTTTACCCTGACGTTCCAAGAAAGGCCAGGACACCTCTGTCCTAAAGAGGTGCAGAAACAGGCTCATAAACAGAGGAGTGGGAGAGGAGCCTGTGGACGGCCCAGCGCTGATGTTGAACGAGTGAGTGCACTAACAGCGGAGGGAGGAGCGGAGGAATAATCAGCTTACCCTCTGCGGCCCGCTGATGAAACCCAACCCGGCAGTCCGGCCTGATGGACAGGCTGATCGTCACATGACTGACTGAAAGGCTGCTCTGTATTTTCCAGCAGCACTTTGGTAGAGGCCATGATGAGGGCTTAATACATCAAACCCAGCATGGGCCGCTCCCTCCGGGCACGAACATATTGCTTTCGTGCTGCACGGTGCCGCGGCGAAGCTGAAAAAGTGGGTTCTCCGGCTCGGACGGAACCGGGTTCAAAGTCCGCCGGCTGTTTGCAGGAGCCAAAATAAGCTACAGGCTGATCATGAGTTTGAAAAAAATCCCCCTCCATTACAGACGGAGCCGGCGCTTCCTCCCATGACCACTCTCTCTCCTCTTTGTATTACTAAATAACGGCAAACATCATAAGACTTCCATATGACGGCTTCAAAACAGCCTCTGTGACTCCGTGGCAGCGAATGTTTGCTCGTCGGCTCCTGCCAGTTCAAAGATGACAGAAATGACACTTCTATGTCTGTCTCGGCTATTTAAGGAAAGAGCAGCATTAGACGCCGTTAGACGGAGAGTACAGCCAAAGCTCGGCTGCTACTGGAGGTTTTTGTTTTATTGCTGAGTTGTGCTTGTAACTGTATCTTCATTATACATCTGCGCTACTCTTGCAACCTTGCAGATTATCATCTGAAACGTAAGCACATCCATGTAATATCTCTGCCATAACCTTGTTTTTGTTTTTAACTTTAAAAACCCCTGATACTTTGTACCCGGTGTGGAAGTTGCACGATGAACGAACCAAGAGAAATGGTCCGAAAACCCGGACAAAAATTCTCGTTACGTTAATGAAGCTTTATCCCTTAGAGCCCCAGGCTTATTGCATGCTAAGGCTTATTAGGTGTGTGATAAATGTTTGGACTCGCAGACAAGTCCTGGCCATTAAAAAGGGGTTCTAGATTGTTTTGGGGGCTTTGTTTTGCTAACTAGGGGCTTTAAAAATGAAAAAAAACTACGTGCGGCCGATTCAGGCGATGGAGGACTGATCTTGGATCCGATTTCCGCATATTTATAGCAGCTATTGACAAAAATCCAGCCTCCAGAGGTGGTTTATGAATAAATGTTGCCCACAGCGTTCAGCTGCACTGTGGAGTTCTGTTCGTTTTTTGACTTGTAGTGGATGTTGGGGACATTAGCCTTGTAGCTCCTGTTCTAAACTAAAGTAGCAAACATGTCTGATCAACTTGTTCCAATGGAAAATTGTGCAAATTAGATGTTTTCCTTATAGATTCAGAATCCCGGTTTGACCCATCACTGAGAAAGTGATCTTATTCATCAGGTAACGTGTTTACGAGAGAAAAAATGTTTACTTTTCCTCACTGGTCACATGAAGTTCAGGTCATTGGTTCACATTTCATAACGGCTCATTCTTTTTAATCAGCCGGCAGTAGTCGCTTTAGATGAAACCGGGCCTTGCTTGGCCACGCCAGGACCTGAAATGATCCGTTTCAGCACCTCTTTATTATAAATCAATCTGAACACGAGGGTGCTGGAGCACACGGGTGCTACAAATGACAGCGGAGAGGAGAGGGCAGATCCTGCAGCGCCACAGAAAGCGTCTTTCAGCAGAGCGGAGCTTCTGCCTGCGCTCCACATCAGGCCTGTGTGGGTGTTCCCCTCTCTGAGCGCCGTGCCGCTGATAATCTCCCACAGAGGGGTCTCCGCAGCGGCCCGGAGACACGGCACCGCGCAGCAGAGGGCTCGAGAGGCTTGGAAAACAGAAAAATGACAGAGGAAACGAAATAAAACGCTTTCAATAAAAGAGAACCACCGTTTCTTGCAGACAGAGAACTTACTGTAACACCAAATCTGCTTCATCTGAGCTCACAAAGCAGGCAGTGAACGCTACAAGCGTATTCTTTTCCAGCCTGATCCACTGGTTTAGAGCTTCAATTACTGCTCAGTTCGGCTCAGTGGGACATATGTTTGCTGTAATGTAAGCTAAGGCTGAGGTAAAAGCCTTTGTGGAAGTGCAGCTGTTCAGGCACTGACTGAAGCCCCACCACACGAGACATTAATCTGAAACATACAGCTCGAAATCTTTGAGGGGGGCGTTTAACAAAGCGGGGCTTCCCAGTGTAGCCATATAACCTAAGCCCAACATCAAGCCTGTCCAACAGAAAAAGAGCTGAGGGACATTCGTTTTGGACCACCCTCAACTTTGGGCTTACGTTATTTGGCTAACTGAGAAATACTGCTTAGTGAGACATCCTCCAGGACTAATATGCCTCACTTTATAAACGACGTCAAAACACTGACTTCACAAAGAGCCATTTAATGGGGGGAGGGGGGGGGGGTACTTTACAAAGCAGGTTTTCCCTGGTTTAGCTATATAAAATAAGCCCAAAGTCAAGCCTGTCCAATTGGGAGAGAGCTGAGGGACATTCGTTTCGGATGATCCTGAACTTTGGACTCTCACTATAGGACTCCACAAAGATCCACTGAACATTACATAGCTATGGAACCCTAAGTACTTTAATAAGTGATCGCAATCAGTGCTACAACACATATCCTATGATTCTATGGTTCTAAATGTTAAAAATGAGTGAGTGCACTTTAATAACTCTCACTTTCAAGAAAAGGAAATTAAGCTAAATGTTAGTTGGTCAACACTGGTATGATGTTGCCAGATCTGTACATCGTATTAATGGATGAAATACATAGTTTGAGAGTCCAAACAGTGGTCATACTCTAAGGTACACTCTCACGGCCATTGACTTTTGAAAAAGGCTTTTCGTTGTTTACATTATGGTTCCTTGGATCTCCTGGACTGTTTACGACTGAAAGCACCAACCATTTTTCTGGGGTTGCCAGATTGGACCAACCATCTTGTGAGGTTGCCTGACCTTATAACACATCAGTTATTTTTTAAAATTTTAAACAAAAAGTCCATTAAATAAACATAATTAATGCAACACAGCAAATAATGAAGACAAAGAAGAAGAGGAAGGAGAATGAGGAGAAGGAGAAAAAGAACCAGAACAACAGTTTTCAAGTCCATTCAGGTATTCATTTAAACATCTTTTCTTTATTTGAACAGAATTTTGGAATATTCAAGTTAATGTCCCACAGAATATTCAATAAAAGGTCGGTTTAATGATCCAGGGCTGCAAACTCGTAGCAACTAAGCAATGACAGCTGCAGTTCTACTCCGTGTAGCCCAGAGCAGATATGATGCTGTTTACATATTTTAAGTGCCTCCATCCAGCAGGGCCATTTGCATCAATTAAGGCTTGAGAGGTTTCCATCTCTGTCTCATCCCCACCGGCCGAGTCAATAACGAGCTTCTGCCGTAATGAGCCTCGAGTACTACACGCGTGACGTGACTCGACCTGCTGTCCAAATCACTGGCCGTTCAGGAGCTCCATACATTCACAGATCTGAGAAGAACACAAAGGATTTCCACATGCTGTGCAATTCTGGCCTCGTACGGCTGACAAATAAATAAATCAGCCCAAGTAGCGCAGCGCACAGAGGCTATCCAGGGCTATAAATAAACCAGGAAAACAATAGAGAAAACAAAAGGAGGACTGCAGGAGAAGAGAGAGGGACTATGACAGACAGAGAGAGAAAGAGAAACAGAGACACAAAGAGAGATTAAAAAGACACAGAGTGAAAGACAGAGAGAGAGTGAGGGACTGAGAGAGAGAGAGAGAGAGAGAGAGAGAGAGAGAGAGAGAGAGAGAGAGAGAGAGAGAGAGAGAGAGAGAGAGAGAGGCAAAGGAGAGAAAGAGATTGACAAACACTGAGACACATTGAGAAAGGAAGGAGAGACACAAAGAGACAAACACTGAGAGCAAGGCAGATTGATGGACAGATAGAGGGACAGAAAAACACAGACAGAGCCAAATAGAGAGAGAGAAAGAGAGAGAATGAGAGAAACAGACAGAGACAAAGAGAGACAGAAAGAGAAAGAGAGAGAAAGAGAGAGAAAGAGATGGCGAGAGAAAAATGGACACAAGCTTAAATAAGGCTCTTTCATAGTGATGCTCTGAACCAGATCCATGTCTCCGAGTGCTGGAAGCTGCTAACTGGGTCAGGGTGACAAGGCCTCCTCAGTACTTTCTCTTCTTTCTGTCATGGGCCCTGGACTGCGAGGGTCAGGAGGTCTGACGAGCTCATCAGAGCCCAGCACACAGCAGGCCAGTGTCAAACAGAGACAGGCTCCATTGTCCAGCAAACGGGACAGAGTGACTGCAGACCTGCGTCCAGTTTACCACAACAACCACCGTACTGGATCACGTTCTCCCAGTCTAAACCGTCTTTAGCCCAAACCTCACCCCGCTCCTAACTGGAACCAGCCTGAGGGACGACAGAACCGCTCACCAGTTGTCCAGGAATGACTACGAAGGTCTAATGTTGATGCTGCTAAGACAAAAATGAGATGGTTGTAGGTAGAACTGCACATTAGCCCACTGATGAATCAGGTTTGGGGGGCGGGGTCTCCAGGTGAAAGACTATAATCAGTGAAAAACAGTCCGTCATTCTTCACAAACAAAAGCTGAGCACCTCATTGTCCAAAAAACGGGTTATTCTTAGCGTTTCGACCCAAAAGGTGCCTTGCTGTAGAAAAAAAAAAAATGTTTACGCCGTAGCTCACCTCTGTACTTAAGGACCGTTAAGCCTGTTAAATAAATACCACAGATGATAGATTTCCGGAACCGTTAGCGGGACCTGTTCTAATCCCATAATCCCATGAGCAGCGGGAGAACGCTGCGGCTAATCTGCATACCAAACCCAAGCCATCCCCTCTAATCGAAAACAAATCTCTTTTTCATCAATATAATGTCTCTTATTTGCCACAAGCTTAAAAAAAAAAAAAAAAAAAAAAAAAAAAAATAGGACCGGGGGCCAGGCAATCCTCTCGTGAAATCAAAGGCTGTTTTGTTTCCCCACTAATTCTTCAAATCATGTAGGGGACACTTTCAGAAGCTTAAGAATGTGAGGAATGGGAATAATGTTCGCTGTTCGAGAATTAATTTTGAACGCGACAAAAAAAAAAAACGGCGGCGACGGCTTTAAGGATGGAACATCACTACTCAGCCGGCTCAAGTTTCAGGCGGCGGAGCCCAAAAATACTTGGCGTCAGTATAAATTTGCCGCTTTTTTTTTTGTACTCAGAAACCCAGCACTGCTCCAAAATCAACTAAAAATCTCACACTGCATCCAATAATGAACACGTTATCTGTTGCAATGGGGAATACGTTACTCTTCTATCATTAATAAGTTCATATAAAAAAAAGACTACCAAGCAGCACGAGCGCCTAATAAGGTTCAAGACTGAAGAGGGAGATTTTTTTTGTCACATACATCGTTATTAAAAGTACAACATGCAGTGAAACGAGACCCTGAATTGACCCATTAGACGATAAAGGAGGGATTTTAACTTTGCAAATGCTAAACTAATAAAAAATATGTATCAAATAAACATCACAAACAGTAGCAAAATCTCAAATAGAATAGAATAGAATAGAATAGAACAGAATAGAATATCTATGTGCTATAAAGTGCAGTGTGTTAGATTGATGCTTGGAAGACAGGTTGGGTCCCATAAGGGAAGAAACAGTAAAAAAAAAAAAAAATATATACAGTATAAAATACTGAGTATAAGATTGGACTGTGTAATACAAACCATGAACAATCAACCCACATCCTTAGACAGGACTCATAAGGACATGTGGCCCAGCAGAGGACTTGGTCCGTCCCTACAAGGATCCCTTGTACCCCACTGGTAAGTTCAAGCGGGTTATAAATAAGCTCCTATACCGAAATCTTTCAGAAAGGCATTCAGTCCTATCAACAAAACCTGAAATTACTCCGCGCCCGCAGCAGATGACAGTTCACTTGTGTCAGGGCTTGGGGCCCTTTCATAAATCACCGAACAAGAGTACAGTCACATGAACACAGTCAGATGGCAGCGGTCCAGCAAAGACCAAAATGGCCCACCAGTTGCTCTTGAAAGCCACAAGAATGCCGTCGAAGAGCAGTCCTGAAATGAATCACTAACGAGAAGAATCGCTGTGACGAAGCTTCCCGAGAATACGGACTCTTCTGCTGTGATATGAGGTCCTCGTCTAAACTAGAACACCTGGACTGCTTAAAGGAGCTTGAGGGATTCACTCAAAAGAGATCAGTCCAGTTCTCACTGGCACTGGCTCGCAGTTCAAAACACAATGGACTCCAAATTAGGGCTGGACGATTAATCGAAATCGACATTCGGAACCTACAATCGGTCAAATTTTCCCAGGTCGATTATTTCGATCACTCTCCCTTTAAAAACACTACCGCGTGTGGAGTCACGTGACCCCGCTCCGTTACGTTACGCTATTCCGCCGACATGTCGAGCACGGAGATCTTAAACGCTGAGACAACTGAGCAACTTGTCAGTGAACTATGAGGGCAAATAAATAAACAAATAAATAAAGTAATCATTCATTAATTGTAATCGAGTTAAAATGTTCAATTAATCGAGATTTTGATTTTAGGCCAAATCGCCCAGCCCTACTCCAAAGCATGTGCGCAAGTCACTCAATGGTTTGGACCATAAATACATCTCTGATATGTTTGCTGTTCATAAACCTGGTAGATCTCAGACCTGCAGGAGCTGCTCAGTTAGTGGTGAAAAGATCTGAAACTAAACCCTGTGAAACTGTGTTTATCCACTACGCTGTCCAACCAACTGGCCATCAATGGCAGTTCTACACGGACTATAGCTTTAAAAAGCTGCTAAAACTGCACTATTCTCTGCCTTCTATATCGTATCTGTACCTGCATTGCCCTTTTAATCGTTTATTGATTTTCTATGCGTTCTTTAATTTCTGATACCATTTTATTTACCACTGTTTCCCTATATCTTTGCTCTATTGCTGTACAGCACATTTAATGACCTTTAATAATGGGCTGTATGAATAAACTTGACTCGACTCCTCTGACCTCTTCAGTGAAGTGGTCGGAATGACGTCAGGAACAGATAGCAGAAGTACATACTTTGTTCCACCTCCTAAAGACCTGTGGACCGTATGAGGCAATGCTCACATGGAGCCGGGCGTTGATATTAACATTGAGCCCACTCAAAGCCTTCTGTCCCTCATGAAGTCCACAGAGACACCTGTAATCTTCAGCAATTCTGAGGGAGATAAAGAGCAGTAACTCAGGCCCTGTCTTTGTGTTCATACACTTCCACACTCTAAAAAGCTTTTTAGCAGCACAGCACACCACACCCACTCACTCACACAGGATTAGCTCATCACAGAACAGAAAAAAGCCCTCAGCCTTTAGTACTGCCGGCTCTTCCAGTGCAGCCGTTTAAACTCGACCAGGGAAAGGACGCCTTGAGCCACAGAGATGGAGGAGTAGAGAAGTCCAACTGGAATTGTGACAACGCTCTGTCTTTTTGTGGTTCCCCACCCCTCGCCCCCCTCCGCCCCCTGACTGGCCTACATACTGCTAAGGGTTATTTGAGATTCACGGAATAAAGGAAGGAAACCAAGCTAAAATGTTTGGCGGAGAAAACCGATACAATATTCAAACGCTGGCGCTGACTGGGTCAGTCCGTGGCTCGTCAGAAGGTCGGCCGCGACCCAAAAAGCAACAGCGGGTCCAAATCTTTGGAGATCTGGTTGAGATCTCAGCGAGGCACTACTGCTACATGCCGACTGTGGATAAATGCTTCCATATGAGCCTCTGTCGCTGCCAAGTGGCTGTTCGCGAAGCACGTTAACCCAGTTTTCACGGCACATCCAGAACCTCATGGCAGACCAACACCAGAGGCGGTCCAAAGAGCCACCAGCACCAATGGATTGAGCAGACTGGGTCATGACTCATTTGAGAAGCTGAGCAAATAAACTGGATCTGATTGCACATGTGCTCCTACGCCACATTCGCCAGCATTAGTGTCCCCAAGACACCGCTGGCACATAAAGGCTCAACAAGAAATCCACAAGAACTCAGTTCACATCCTCATTCTGTCCATCACTTACCCCACTGACAAATACGGGAATCAAGGTCACAACTGAGTGAACATGTTTAACCCTTAGAACCCAATGAAATCAGTAAACTCTGATTCAGTAAATATAACCGGTGTAAAAAAGTCTAGAACCGGTGTTTACTCTCAGAACTCAGAGTGTATCAGTAAACTCTGATTCAGTAAATATAACCGGTGT
>JBBPDC010058090.1:0-11124 GCA_037974485.1 Hemigrammopetersius urotaenia
CACACAGACACACACAGACACACACAGACACACACAGACACACAGGTAGAGTAATATGCAGCCTTGAACTCGCAGTGTTAACCTTGAACAAATTTTCTCTGAGCCAGAGCTGCTGCTAGAATTACCTAATCAAACTGGACCACTAAACCAAAACAGAAGATTTAGGTGACTGATAAAATATGATAAGGATGTCAATTACACAATTATTTCTTCTACTTTACAAGGCAAACATTAGATAAAAACACCCACTGTGCTGAACTAAGACGGTAATAAAAAGTGATACGGTAATTTTTATTGAATGACTATTATGACACTTGCACACCTGCCCTGCAGGAACTCAGCACGGTGTGATCCAGCAGGAAATTCTGATCATACTCAGAAACAGCACGTTTTTTATTTAATTTAATTTATTAACCCATATAGTCATGTGTGAACAAACCACAGCACACAGTGTGAACAATTCTTTCTCTGCATTTAACCATATTACCAAGCTGCTAGTAAGTGGCACCCAGGAAGCAGTGTGTGGATATGGTACCTTGCTCATGGGTGCCTCAGTGATGACATTAGCAGTTGGGGTTTGAACCCACAACCTTCTGATTGCAGGGCTAACACCCTAACCACTAGGCTGCCCAAAGAACACAAGACACCAAAAGCAGTAGATAATCGGGTCATTAAACGTCAACCCCTCAGCACGACTGAAAACTAACATAGTTACAAAGGTAATACTGTAACACTGATGCCTGGAGTTTCTACAGTGATTGAGTTTGGAGTTTTCTAAAACCAGTGTCCAGCACAGTCCTGCAAATGGCCACAGTGTACACTATTCATCTCTCACACCCACACACACACACACTTATCCACAACTTTGGAAGTATGAAATGAGGAAAATTCCACCTGCAATGCATTTTTTCTGTATGGACTAGTAAACACACAACATTGTCCTTTCTGTATCCTTAGAAGGAGGTGCAGACTGACTTTTAGAAGCGCAAGGACAGTTTCCAAACTAGGGGTTTACACAAGCACCACTACAGCATACTCACTCACAACACGCAGTTAGGTGTACATGTCATTATATCCCCTCTGTACTACAGTGTGCAATGTGTATAGAATTGTACAGAAGAGCTCAATATAGGGTGCTCATGAATGTCATAATATACCATGTGTATTGCAGCATAAGCATGTTATATGGTCATTACATGACCTAATCAGTGCAGTATAAGCCTTTTATAGGACCTTCATATAGCGTATATTAATGTTAAAGACCGTATGTGCTCTATACAGTACATTATATAGGTGTGTAAGCTATTATTTGTTTAATATTGTACAGTATATTGGCGTATAAGATGTTATATGCGGTCTACACTTATGTTTTATGCTCTGTACAGTATAGTGTATAGGTGTATACGATGTAACAAGTTCTATACAGTACAGTATGTATGTGTATAAAGTGTTACGAACCCTAAACAGTGCAGTATCTAGGTGTATACGATGTTATGTATTTTATACTGTGCAGTATATAACAGTATATAGGTGTATAAGATACTATGTGCTCTTTATACAGTACAATGTATAGCTGTATAAAGTATTACGTCCTCAATACAGTTCAATGTATGGGTGTATAAGGTGTTACGTCCTCTGTACAGAACAGTGTATAGGTATACTGTGTTATAGGCTCTACACAGCCCCGTGTACAGATACATACAAAGGTAATGTTCTGTTGACATTAACTGAGACGTTCCCCCTGGCCTGTAGGGCAGAAGCACTAGACACTAGATATAATACGGCTTTACACTACACGGATTAGTAAATGGTGTGAGAATGTCCCGCAGTAACCAAAATATACATATATATCGATAGTGTTAATTACCGTCGATGTCCCCTAGGGTGAACTCGTCGCCCAGCTCGGACAGAGTCGGATCCATGTTCTCCATGGCTGACAGGAGCTCTCCGCCGTCCATATCTCCCACGGCGGAGGCAGAGCAGTGCTGGATGGGAACTGTCTGTCCGTGTGTGTGTGAGGTGCAGTTTAATTCCCGACAACGCGCTGAAAACACCACGAAAGCCTGTCTGACCGCATCGCACGGAGTTTCCCCTCACAAAACAAACGGAGCCATCTTGCTACCCGGGGTGACGTCATTACCCTGGGGATGCTCGATTGGTTAAACAGCGCCCGTTGCTGTAGTGAGACCAGGCCATGTCGACCAATCACAGGGCCCACCGCTCCGTGGCCTGATAGTACGTCGATGAGCAGAGGCGCCTGGCCCTTTCGAATACGCCCCGCCCCCGGCTTCCGCGCCCCTCCCCCTCAGCAGTAGGCGAACAGCGTCGTTTATGCATATGCAAAGTAGGCGGGCGAGGAACATAAATATGCATGAGGCTCCAAATTATTTCTCTGGCCAGCTCCAAAAACAAACATTATTTTAAAACTATTTTACAGGCTTTTATAATCTCTGAGCTGTTCACGCTAACTCGCAATAGTGTTATATGCTGCAGTAAAAGGTCTCACAAGTGTGACGCCTTGCAGCTGACATTATTTATCTTTGCACTACATCACTATACACATTTATATATCATGCGTTAGTAAAAAAGTGCCCGCTGTGATCCTAAGAAAGTTTTTAGTTTTAATAGTAGAGCTTTTATTTGCTCTCCTTACACACAAAAATGGCTTCATACCTGTGTTGTTTTTTTTGTGCTTCTTTTACATTTCCTTTCCTGCACTTTATTCTGCCAGTGCACTTATCTTCCCTGTTTGAATAATTATACACCGTAATTATCTACACACTGCATATATCAAACTATTCCCTTTGAAAAGCACTATAAAGCCGTTATCTGCTTTTTAACACAGTATAAAGCCTATAAAGAGAGCTTCAGTGTCTGTTTGGCCCAGTAACGGTGTTCTAGGGTACCGAGGTCAAAGCACTGTACAGACAAATGGAGAATGTGATTCTGTTTTAGTGTTGGTCACTGTAAAGCTGTAATTCTGCTCATTACTCTCATTATATAAACTTCACTGCTACAACTCTAAAGTAAATGGTGTCTCAGTGGGGTTTTCAATTGGGTTGACTGTACCATGTTGATGGACAAAGGCAGTTTGCGCTTTGGAATTCGTTACTCATTAAAACACATTTCTGACGAAAGCAGGGTTTATTGAATTGACCCGGGCAGCCCCGTCCTTCAGAGGCAAATACAAACATCATCAGAAGGCACATCATCGCAAGGATGTCTGTCTCAGAAGCACATCTGCCACAAAGCAGTGTTCTTAGTACTTTTCTTTTCATTCAAAATCATTATAACTGACTGCTTTAAAGTACTTGAGGAACCTACAAATATAAAAAAATCCTGTTTCAAATCATCTGGGTTACTAAAGCGCCTGTGTACTGCATGCTAAAAATGTTTATGCCGAGGTCAGGTCCTGAAGAAACATTCTTTATATGAATCCCCATCTTAAAGCTAGTGTTCTCAGGTCAGTGAAAGAAAGAGAAACACCAACGCTGAAGAATAAGCTGCTCATGACTTCGCATTCTGCTGTATAACCTCTTCTTGCCTCACAGACACACCTGGGGCCCTGTCATACAGGTGCACTTTGTAGGTGTGTCAAAAACTGTAGTCCATTTGGTTCTGCACAACCTTCTCCAGCAACAGACCACTAAACGACCTGCACTCTCACACAACTCAGAGTATAAATATTTATCAAATACTGAACCTTGATCAAGAAACGCTGCACAGTTCAGTGCAACCATAAAAAGCAAAATTACGAGCTCCCATTAGCTGTTACCGCAGCAAAGTTCTAGAGGAGTGACTACATAATAATAATAATAATACTAATAATATCCAACAACTTCAGCAGTAACTAAGAATTTATCCCTTAACTTCTCCAACCGGCTTTTACTCTGCCTCCCAAGTCTGGATCTGAACACCTGCCTCTTTCACAGCATATACCAGGGCTGCAGTTATTCCCTATTTTCATTTTCAAATATTATCCTGAAAATTCTAGAAGAATTCTGACAAATCAAGACATACATTATTGCCTTAAACATACATTATTTCTTCTTACGTATTACTGTTGTTTCTTTTGCAATTAATATATCAACAATTTCTGTATAATTGTTTGAGCTTATGAATACCTTCTATTCATTTTATTTGTTTTTTATAAAGCTAAACTCCGCAAGGAAAAAAAACAACAAAAGCATAAAATAACTTCTTAGGGGATTCTAGGAACTCGGTTCAACTTGGCAACCCTGCTGTGCGGAGGCATTTTAGCCACTGTCTTACAAATACAAACAGGTGACCTCCAATCAGCAAACAAGTTTAAAATGGAGAGATAGACTCAGTCGCCCCTGTGTCCCTGTGTTGTCTGAGTGATGTTCCTACTCAGCTATCTGGCAAAGTCTTGTATATCCTCAGTGTTCCTCTGGGAATGTGTTATGTGGAGTCACAGGAAACTTATTTGGAGTGTTGAATGTGTGTTGCAGCTTCAGTAGATACTGAATAATTTACAGTCACTGATTACAAAAGCTTCAAGATCAGTGACAGAACAGTAATCTGCTGCTGAAGGGGTTAAATACTGGACGGGGGGACAAAAGGATGGTGGTAAATCATCGTTTCTTCTCCAAGGCTAAGAGCATCAGTACAGTCCCTCATTTGTTCCAGTAGATCTCGTAGGAGTGCCTCTCTGTGTTTTCAGTGGCTGATCGAACCTTCTCCTTCACCACTTTCACCACCAACCCTCCAGCCACCACGATCCCTGCCGCCGCCTTTCCGATCTCCGTCACTGCTGTTATAATCCGCGCCGTCGTTCCGGCTGTGTTAAGAGCCCCCATCACTCCACTGCTAGTGCTGCATGAAGCGCCCCCTACAGCCTGCATGGCATTTCCCACAGCGCCTCCGGTAGCCATTGCCTGCGGAGTAGCTACAGCGCCCCCTACAGCCTGCATGGTACTTCCCAAACTACCAGTGGCCATTGTAGTAGCATTAGCAACACTAACTGCCCCTCCTGCTGCGGCCTCAGCTCCCGTCAGTGCAGCTCCGCCTTCAAGCATGGCCCCCATGACCGTCCCTGCCCCCAAAGCACCTCCCACTCCTGCAGCCACACCCACCACTGTAGCACCCACTGTGCCCACCTGCCCCAGTGCTTCCAGTGCTGCTGCCCGAGGACTTTCTGCTTCTGCCCCAATTAGGGCCCCCAGAGAGCCTCCAACAACCCCTCCAGTAGCAGCTCCTACAGCTACCACTGTTTTCCCGGTGGCTGCCGCTACAATAGCGCCTAGAGCTTTACTAACACCACTTCCTGCCACAGACACCCCAACCAGCCCCATCGAATTGCCCACCATGGAGGCGCCTGCTACCATAGCCAGAGGGGCTGCAGCTCCAAACACTGCCCCCACAGCCATACCGGTTGCCCCGGCTGCCACCAACACTTTCACCTGGTCCAGAACCTTCTGAGACAGAGCTGCCTTTCTACGGAAGCGGCTAACCGCTAAATGTGAGGAATGGCGCCTACTTCCTCTGCGGGACTCCCTCCATTTTTCCCCTTGCTCCTTCAATGACCAGAGGCCACTTAACCCTCCCCTGTTTCGTCTCTCCTCATTGTGTCTTTCCTCCACCTCCCTCTCTCTCAACCCCACCTC
This sequence comes from Hemigrammopetersius urotaenia, assembly GCA_037974485.1. Classification (NCBI taxonomy): domain Eukaryota; kingdom Metazoa; phylum Chordata; class Actinopteri; order Characiformes; family Alestidae; genus Hemigrammopetersius; species Hemigrammopetersius urotaenia. The sequence goes on from JBBPDC010058090.1 coordinate 5,628, forward strand.
CAAGTCCATCCGTCTTTTCTTCGTCAGTCCTAGCTCCATGTCTGCTCTCTCTTCCTCTCCTTCCCCTTCTGCTCTCTCTCTCATCAGCCTATCCTCCTCTTCTTGGATGACGAGCTCAGCCTGCTGGAACATGGTGCTGGTGTAAAAACGTCCCTTGTTCTCCTCCACCATCTTCTCCACTTTCTGAATTAATGTCTTCACCTGTGTCCTGTTTTCTGGTTCCTTGTTGTTTAGTACATGGTATCGGCCGCCACAGGTCTGGACTAAAGCCTTCAGCATCTCTGGAGCTTCATCTTGACCCAGAAACTCCTCAATGCCAATTCCGCTCTCCTCCAGGTCATCTCCACGTGTGAACAACACCACCGTGTGGCACCGTAGAGCCGTCTCCCCGAACACACGGAGCATCTCGCGGGCAGCCTGGTTCTCGCTCTCTGTGTAACGACCCAGTGGGGTGACCAGCAGGAAGGCGTGGGGTCCTGGAGCACTCAGCGTCACACACTTCGCAATTTCAGCATGAATTACAGCTGCAATTTAAACAAAAATATCACATTATGAATATATACTCATAGATATATATACCCTAATAATGAACTCTTCACATTATTAAATAGAAAAGGCACAGATTTTTGTAAGTTTCCCCACATAATCCAGCGTATGTGAACGGAGAGGTTTCAGTGTGTGTTCTGTGTTTTTTACAGTGGAGGAGGATGGAACTAGATGTCTCCAACACAAATCCAGCCATTTTATTCACTATCAACCCCCAGTGAAGCTCCATGTCTCTGAGGGTCTATATTATTTATATTTCACTACTTCTAGTGTTACATCAGAAAAATCTGATTCATCAAAACAACCCGAAGCAGTGATTTGTCAAGATGATCAGTAAAACACCACTGTGATTGGTCTAGTACAAGGTTTCATTTGCAGCCAAGTTTCATTTTGCAATATCAGTCCTGAAAATACTGATATCTTGATAACGTTTAGATGATATACAGTCCAACCCTGATGTGAAACTGACCTGCGTCCAGGCGAGTGTCTCCAAATCCAGGCATGTCCACCACCACCACCCTCTTTGTCCTTCTGGAGCCTTCATCAGCCTCATCTTCGGACAATTCTGCACTGGCATGTTCGCACACCTGCGTCACCGAGCTCGCCCTCAGCCCTGACACAAAATGATGCTGACCCAGGATGGTGTTCCCTGAAGCGCTCTTTCCTGAGCCAGTCCGGCCAATCAGCACGAGCCTGAGCTCCTCCTCTTTCTCTCTGGGTCTCTCTGCTTCACCGCTGCCATCGCCACCTGCTTTCTCTGAAGAAAAGTGAAAACACAAGGCATTAAAGTTTTGGTTTTATTCAACAGCCACAATGCAAACAAATTAATTTTAGTTTTATGTCATAATGCTCACACGTGCTATCTGTCAAAAAAAGAACTGTAGGGCTCCTAGAAGTTAGATGTAAGAGACATTTGTGTCCGAGTTAAACAATGATATCATAAAAGCGGCTCAACCAGTGATTCAGCCAGTATTACAGTAATTTACTAATTATTAATCACAAAACCAATTAATTTCTAATTTTACTCACAAATATCCAACTCCAAAATGCAATCCACAAAATATATTCACTCCAAAAAAGAATCAATATCTTAAATACAACAGTGCTAACTAAGACTGTCTGCATTTCTAACAGTTGTGAATAGTCTGCTCTGTTTTCTCCACAGAGCTCAGGAACATTCCCTGCTGTGAAGGTCCAGCTGCAGTGCTCTGGTCCAATAGAGGCCACAATAACTGCAGGACTCACCATCGGAACAGCACAAGAGAGTAAAGGGAGGTTTTATGGAGCTCAACAAAGGGCATGATATAAAAAAAACAAAACACTTTAATTCGTGATTGCTGTTCATTAGTTGCATAATGCTGGAATACACAGGAGTCTAAAGTGGGCTCCTTTGTAAACTTTTCCAGTCCACCTTAAAAAGAGCAATTTAAGGGGGAAGGGAAAATTTGAACTTCACATCTTCGTAAACAGAAGTTTACCAGTTTCTCCTTAATCCAAAAAACCGAGCTGTTTGGTTTTAGGACGCCCTCCCACAAACAAAAACAATAAACAATTAAGCTACAATAAGTTTATTTGTGAAATTTGGTTCCCAAATGTTTTAAAATATTCAAAAGACATTTCATCGCTACAGCGAACAAGACCACTGCAACGCGCGCACTAATATTTTAACAGGAAGTGTTAAAGGAGGTTTTAACACCAAAAACACAGTTTAACTAAAAATAACAGTGCTAACTGTGCTAGCTGACGTCAGAAGCTAAAAACAAACAACCGTTTTTTGGCCGCACAGGCTAACTGTAGCTAAACACAGTTTTCTCCCTTCAGATACTGTTTAGTAAAATGATGTTAGATAAGTTAAAACGTTCATTAAATAATACATGTAAACACGTCCTACCTGTTCCAGCCATGACAGAGGAGCGACCTTACGCCTATATCAAAAATCACCAACACACCACCACATCTCTCACAGAGGATCTGGAGACACCTGCTGGTTAGAAACACCATCCCCGCTCTTCCACTAACTGGCCACTTCTTTAGAAACACCATCCCTGCGCTTGACCTCACTGGCTACTTTATTAGAAACACCATCACTGCGCTTCGATTCACCGGCCACTTTTTTTTTTAGAAACACCATCACTGCTCTTCCACTGACTGGACACTTTATTAGGAACACCACCTTGTGTTTCTGAGTTATTGTGAATTAATGGCAAAGACTTGATCACTGACACTGTGAAATCTCTCGGAGCCTCACACACAAGATCACGTCTCTCCACCAGCTCCCTCTGCGACCAGATATCAGCGGTTCCTCCTCTAGCAGTACTGGGCAGGATCAGACTGGGTTGTTTTGGAAATGTATCGTCTAATTTACATTACAAAATACTGCCACATTGCCTCAGTTACTTTATATATCCTTCAGGTACTGCATATTTACCTCAATTACTACATATTTAATTCAGTTATTGAATATTTATCTCAGTTACTGTATCTTGATCTCTGTTACTGCATATTTATCGCAATTATTTTATATTTTTCCCTTGTTAGTAGCATAGATCTCAACCAGTGAAAAAGCTATGCTTGGCAGCAAAAATGAAAAACATTATGCTCTTCTATGTGCTTTAGTACATTTAATAAATAAAAGACAATAGTACTGCAAGACTACTTTTCATTTAGAAAAGGCTGCTGTATGATGGCTGCTGGGATGTTTCTAGGTGATTGTTGTAGTGTCCCAAATGGTTGCAGTGTTATCCAAAATAGCTGTTAGAGTGTTACTTGTTGCACTACGAAACACGAGGTACTTAAACTTAAAGTGTGCTTAACCTTAATTTACCCCTGAAAATATACCAAACCCCTTAATTGAATTAAGCAGCCATTCATTTGTGAACTCACCCCTTAATTTTACCTTAAAAGTGGATTTAAGGCATGAGTGTGAAACCCCTTAATCTTAAACATAAATGATTCATTCAGGAGGTTCTATTATTTAAGGGGCAAATTTGAAACAGTAAGGGGAAAATTCAGTAATTTTACCTCTTCATTAGCATAATCGATGCACTTTTCTTAAAAATTAAGATAATTTAAGAGGTGAAATTAAGGCATTTGGTTTCATAGTGGTGGGTGGTATCCCTGATGCTAATAGTTGCTATGGTGTCCCAGACGGTTGCTATTATTTTACTGGTTGCTACTATATCTCTCGGGCAGGGGTGGGCAACTCTGGTCCTGGAGGGCCGGTGTCCAGCACAGTTTGATGGTAGTTTACCTCAAACACATTCACTAAACCTGACAATTAACTAGTGAGGTGAACCAGGTGTTTCTGAGCAGGGAAATCACTAAAACATGCAGGACTAGGGCCCTGCAGCCCCGGAGTTGCCCACCCCTGTTTTAGGGGTTTCTAGGGTAATGAATGATCACTAAGGAGTTATTCCTGACTACATATGAGAAAAGTTTGTTCATGTTGTGGGCTTCATTCTGAAGATAGGAGGAGCAATGATGGCCAAGTCATTAAGGGACAGTGCTTACAGTATTGATAGCAACAACACAGGACTTCTCTCCTGTGAGGGATCAGGATAACTGTTGATTTGTATTAACTTTCAGTGGTGCTGCATGAGTTTTACATGTGTATTTCTGTGTTTTGATGCCAGAGCACTTCCTGATCTCCAGTGGACCTGTAAAAGATTAACTAAACTTCAACGAAAACATTTGCCTGAACTCCAACAAACTCTCAAACCTTTGGAGAAGCACTCCAGTGAGTTTTCTGCCACGTATACTGAAGGAAACACAGCAAAGAGAAGATGGAGAATAGCTGGATTAGTTACACTTTTTGCTCATCAAGTAAGCATTAACACACCTCACAAAAACAAGCCAATAGGAAGGAAGAAACTATTGGAAGAAGTTGAGAAGGCTGTGGAGACATTCACCATAACTGCTGATAGACACATCTGTTAATGTGTGAAGGCAATCTAAACCAAGAGACTTGCAAAGGCTCTTAGATCAGGGAACAAAAACTTTGGATGGGATAAAACATCAAGAGGTTTGTTTTAGCTGCACTGCTTTTGATAAAGGACTGTTTAAATGTTTACAGATCTTTAAAGAGTATATAATTAAAGCAACTTTTGTAATAATACATGACATTTTCTATGTGTAACTACAACTGGTTAGGACCGATCAGGATGACAAATCAACACACAGCCTTCATAAAGCCCAAGGGCATTTTTCACTCCTCTGCAAACATTAGCCCTGATTTGTAGTGTGTGGCAACATGACAGAATTTACTATATTTAGTGACATGCCATGTAAATGATGCACTCCAGTGCAGAGGTTCAGGAGATCCCACAGCTCTACATAATTATTTCCCAGCTCCCTGATAAAATAAAACAGCTTATTAACAGCCTCTTCGGGGGTGTCAATGTATTATGGCACTCCGGGACCAAATTTGGGAAACACTGTTTTAGCCTAATGTGAAAGGTATTTTAGTCATTTTTTACTGAGGTTTCAATGTGTCTCGGGTATGTAAAGAGGAAACATGACCTGTTAAAGGTTCTTAATTAAAGAAAGTGTAACTTTGGGAAAGTACGCACAAGTAAAGCTTTAGTCTGTTGTATTGGTTTTTTCAGGCACTATTACACACATCCAGTGAGATGAAGAATGCCTCGGAAGGACCAAGTGCAGTTTGTACCTCACATCCGCCCTTGCTGTACACACTCTGCCCAGAAGATGAAGTCCTCTGTCCCTTCTCGCACTCACCAGCAGAGGTCGTCTTCCACATAAAACTGTCTGGTTTCAGTGGCTCTTAGTCATGCACACTCCTGGGGTCTAATTTATAAAACTTTGCGTAGAACTCATGCTAAAAGTGTACGTGCGCTCAAAAGACGAAAATGACGTAGGCAAAGAAAAAGTCAGACTTATAAAAACGTTCGCACGCACACCTGCACGCAATATACGCTTTATAAATCGCACTCCA
>JBBPDC010058101.1:0-11124 GCA_037974485.1 Hemigrammopetersius urotaenia
AGCTAGACTTATTATTTTTCATTTCAATTCATAGTCTTGTTTCTATTTGTAAAGTGTGTATCTGCGCTCAGTGATATATTGTATGAAATATATAATGGATATATAATTTAAAATTTGTAGAATAATAGTGGGATAATTTGGGGGGGAAGGCTTCAGACCTTTGGCAGAATTCAAATGAGCCATTTTAATTTAGATTAATCTAAATAAATTCCAAGATTACAGTGAGATTAATCTAGATTGAAAAATTAAACACACACACACACACACATACACATATATATATATATATATATATCCTCATTTCCAAATAAAAATATTGTTCTTTAAAGCATCATTTCAAAGGAAGTGACAATACATTAAATTGAGAAATGATGCAGCGTTTACAGAACTCAAATAATTTGTGGAAAACAAATCAATAAATTTGTTGTTCACTCAAACAAAATGGCAATAATTACCTTTGACGAACTTCTAGTAATGTTTTACCATTCAGCTGGTCTCAGTGTGAGAGGAGAGAGTCGATTACTGCAGTGTTTTATACTTTTCCTCAATTAAATAAGATGTGATTCAGCTGATCACTAATCAGTCCCTCATGAAGCAGAATGAGGTGTTTGTGTAGGAATTTAACAGACACTGGACTGGAATGGCAGTCATACTCAGAGATGTTGATTTAGAAAGAAATTGCAGAACCAGAACGGCATGGTGGGTTCACTCATGGGACATATGATCTGCAAAATACCTTGCAGGCAGGATTTATTCTGAGGCACCACCATCACACAGGTAAACAACCCACAGTTTGAAAGAGGGTTAACAGAGTTTGAAAAAACAGTAACTGTTTGTTGAAGCAGATGGGCAATATATATGCACTAAAAGTGTACCACTTTAATAATCACATCATGCGCAATACAATTATAAAACCTCTATTACATACAACAATATGTCACTGCACCCCCCAATAAACTAGTTTTGTCTTTTCAGCCTGTGTTGCAGTTTGCCACAGCAGCTGTCTATTTTTGGCTGACTTGGTTATGCTTTGTAGAAGATTTAGATGAGCTGATACAGATAAATACAGTTTGTTGACATAGCAACGTCACATCATGGTGCTAATGTATTTATGTATGTATAATGGGTGCAAAATTTCTGTGTGTGTGTCCTTGTATTAAACTTTAGTAAATTACACTAAATTCAAATGTTTATTGAATTACTACACGTATGAAAAATGACACACAGGAGAACACTTTAGTATACTTATGGAACCGTGTCCAAAGGTTTTAGTATATTTTGAAATCGTTTTTAGTCAACAAGCTGGCATTTCTTCAATACCAGAAATGAAACTCTTCTAAAGAATGGCCCACAGAGGACCATTTTGGGACAATGAGGATTTAAACAGCTGCCATGAGTGTATGATATGAAGTAAATAAATTGCTCCGCCTTTTATTGAAGAGAGATGATTTACTCTGATCTTGACTTTGTAGCCCATTACCTAAGACTGTGGTCATTTCTTATGTCGAGAGATAAAACATTTCAATGACCTACATCAGTTTCATGCCCAGCACCTTAGCTTCGGACTCCAGAGCCTTAAACACCAAAAAGCCATTTTAAATAGTTTATTTTGTCCGACTCAATTTCAGGTTGATAGAAGCAGGCCCTTTTGTGATTCTAAAAATCTCTCCCTGCAGTAAATCGATTTACAATGTGCATTCAAATCTATTCCCCAACCATCACCATGATTTCCATTTGCAAAAGATGGGAGGAAACGTATGGACAGCTAATGGGTTCCCTAAGATGCTAGGTCAGCATGTTTGAGTGAACCAGATTTCCCATAATGCACTGATCAGCAAACTGGAACTGAGGCTCAGGCACAGAGGACTCTGAAAGTGCTTAAAGAGGCGAGATGGCTTTTACGCAGCTGCGACGCGAGAGCCGAACGCTTCTGCTATATGTGAATAACACGTGTCCTCGCTCGGTTCAGGAAATGAACTGTTCGGCTCAAAAGTTTTTTCAAAAATGAGGCTGAAAGATGAAAAAGAACTGTCAAGCACAGGCAGCAAAAAAAAAGCAGAGGGCATTATCAAGGATGAAGAATTTACATCTGCCCGAGATGTGCTGCAGGAGGAGAATACAGACTACAATGAGGCTTTGCCTTCTTAGTAATCCAGCTTCTTCAGAGCGAAATCAGGTCTTATTGTGAAGATATGACTTGACTGGGTCATGTCTTCTGCCTCGCACCGTGTGTCGAACATAACAAAGCCAGCATGAGGTTCGAGTCTTCCTGAACTAAAGGCAGAAACAAGGTCAAAATCTCTTGCTGCCCCCCAGACAACCGTCTCCGAGGAGCAAAGACCCACCTAACAGCTTTCTTTGGGAGTAATTTGGATCCTAGCCTCTAGCACACTGAAGGAAAAAAGGCAACGGTTAGCATCACAGGTACTTTCAGCAGATGCTTATCATGAGCCATTTCATCTTCTTTCTGACCTTATCACAGAGTATGACTTGATAATGAAACAAGGTTAGCATTGATTCCAGTTGTCCCAAGTCTGGGCTGCTGTGGTAGTGAGGTGGAATCTGATGAACTCAGACGAAGTTCCCTGTAGTATTTTAGTTTACAAACTACTGAGTATTTAATACGTATATACACATTAATTACTGGTACATGCAGTTGCCTTAAAAAGAACATTTCTTCCTTTAAAAGTAGTTGAGCCTATTTTGTGTGGTCAGGCATTAATACTGGATGAGTAGGCCTGGCTCACAATTCACATTCTAATTCAAATATGTTCATTTTTGCCGGCCAACTCATCAAATCATGGCATTATTGGCTTTACTCTGGAGCACACTGGAACAGGAAAAGGCCTTTCCGAAACTGTTGCCACAGATTTGTAAGCGTATAATTGTCTAAAGACTCTTTGTATGCATTAACATGACCTTTAACTGAGACTAAAAGGCCAAAATAAAAATAATTTTCACTCAAGAGAACATTCTTTCACTCTATTCACTAAAGACACTACATTCCCATGATGCTCCTGCATCTTTCTTCTGAACCTATTTTTAAGTCAGGCCCGTTCACAATATCATGGATATGCACAAATGCATTAGGCTGATAAATCAAAGGCATTCTCTAAGTTATATGTAGTCACATTACATTTGTGTCTCATTTTCATTTTAAAGTGCGATTATTATTATTATTAAAGCATAACAATGGGATTTTGTAATTTTTCTGTTGTTGTTCCTCCTTGGGGGTGGTGCTTGTCACAGCGGAGGGGGCTAGCCTCGGGGCAAGGACGAGACCGAGAAACAGGCTTCCATGCTGTGAAAGGCTTTATTCGCCGAAAACAAAACGGAACAAAACCTGGCTCTGTGGCCGCTACAAACATGAACGAGAAAAACACATACACGAGCAGAAAATGAGGCGATGGACACATGACACAAACAGATACAAACACATATCAGGTAAAACACAAGACAGCTGTGAACTAAGGAGCACACAAACAGAAAATAGCTGACAACATAAGCACATGATCCATGACCCAAACAGACAAGAACTTCAAAATAAAAGACCCTCGACGTGAACAAACAGAACAGAAAACAAACACAGAAACTGAAAAGACCGATCCGTGACAGTGCTGGTCTTCCTGATTGGTTCATCTTCCTAGTTTGTTGCAGATGGCAGCTGGTGATTGGACTGGAGACTCATGGTGTCTTCTTCAAAATGACACCAACCTAATGCTACATGGTCTGGCTCACAACCAGTCCATGCTGAACTGCCAAATAATCACCAGATTTGTTGTTATGAGACTGATGTGGTTATATATGTTGTAAATACCTTTTAAAAGAGCCATTTTGGTGGCTGTAGGGATGAGAAGGCTTTTTTCTTTATGTTATGGAGGTAAGTAAACTGCCTGCATTCTTCCTTGTTTTCATTTGTTGGAGATAGTTCAGTCCGTATTTAAATTACAGACTGCTTTGTTCATTGTCTCCCAAATACTTATACTACTGCCATTTGCTGAATAATGAATTTTGTTTTGGTACTACATCTGCTGTGGCACTGGTCATTCTTGGGGGTGGGGGATAAGGGGGGGGGGTCACTTTATGCGATGCGCAGGTTTTTCCCTAGGCCAGGCATGACATTGTGCAGTTAATGACTTTAGTGTCTTTGCAACCGTGTTTTATCTAGTTAGCATGAACAGATGACACAAAAACAAAATCACCCACTGGGAATGTGGTTCTTTGTCTCAAATGAATGAGTTCACATGTGTGTGTGTGTGTGTGTGTGTGTGTGTGTGTGTGTGTGTGTGTGTGTGTGTGTGTGTGTGTGTGTGAAATTTATTAAATTAATGCATAAGTAGAACAATGAGAAGACATGGGAGACAAATATTCATGTCCAATGCAAATAAGACTTTCTGAATATCCACCTCAGTGCTTTGGCACAAAAGAGGGTTCATAATTGTGCCCGGTTGGACAAGTTTTCCTCTGTAGAGTGTTCAGTCAATTAAGACAACGCTTTTTTATTTTTAATGCAGTGTTCTGCCACTATAACTGACAATCAATGGGTTGGGGCTATGGCCCTCATAATTTAGACTGTCCCAATCCATTCAGCAGTGCGGAAATCATTTGAGCTTTTTCTTTTCTTTACTTGCTGGAGTTGTTTTCCAAAAATGTCTACATGAGGATAAGAAAATAGGCAGTTGCTTGGTAACTATGCACAAAAGTGAGTTTCATTTCACAGTTCTGTTACCACAGCATTACCGTGGATTTACATGCAGCATGGTAAGCATACCAGTTGGTATGCTGGGGCAGCTGGTTTCCTAGAGGGGCAGCTGGCCGGGTTCAACGTCCGGGTTTAATTCCCAAGACTGCGAGGCACTACTGCGGTACCCTGAGCAAGGTACTGTCCCCACACACTGCTCCCCGGGCGCCGTGTTCCTGTCTGCCCCCTGCTTCACTTGGTGAATAGGTTAAATACAGAGTTGGAATTTCATAATGTTCACACTGTGTGCTGTGGTGTGTTGACGTATGACCGAATGGTCACTTTCACTTTCAGTTCTTATAAAATGAATTACAGTCCTGAAAATAGTGGCCTGTTGAGTGGTAGATGCTTTACATGTAAGAAAAAAAAACAATCAAATGAGCATACCTACCATTCAGTACCATACATGGTACCTACCATGTCCTATACTACCCTTACTTCTAGAAATTAATTTTAGATTCATTTAAAACAAATGTTCATTATGTAGGTATGTATTTACATAAGGAAGTTCAGTAGTGTTTACCATTTTGTGACTTCTTAACATTAAATGCCAAACTACACCTGGTATTCTTCTAATTAATTACTTTACATGTAGCTACTCAATTACCAAAGCACCAGTTATTTATAAAGAGTTCTACATAATAGCTATTTAATCCTAAGCAATTATTGTATCGGTGTATTGTTGTTCCTCAACACAAAGGTTTTCACTACGTATGTGCAATTACATTTATGACCACATATACTTATTACTATTCTGCTTCTATAAAAATGAATTAATTAATAAAGAAAGAAAGTAGGAAAGGGAAAGAAAGAAAGAAATACAGATTTAAGTCTTAAGATATTAGTGCTCTGAATATTGCTTTGCTGTCTTATTTAAATGGGTTTGGCCTCTCATATAACTGCATATGAGACTAAGGAATTAACTATACATGACCATTATGAAATATCTACTTTTTTCCTTACAAACACAAAGTGTGGTTTAATTGTTAAAATCTACGCACCTGACAGAATTCCTCTGTTGTTTTTATGAGCTATGAGTAAGTCATAAGGGATATCTGAATAAAGATAATGAAGTCGTGATCATAAAACATAAACACTGTGTACATAATTAATTTTTTTCCCCATCCATCCTGAAAACCGTGCCAGGTGATGAATAAATAAAAATGAGAACGTGTTACAAGCGTGGAAGAAGAAATATTATGTTTTTGCTTTTGTTCCTGGTAATAACTGTCTTCTGAAGGTTTCGAAATGCATTAGCAGGAGATGTTGCAGTAGTTGTTTATTCAACTAAATGATGAGAATGACATAAAAACCCCTTAAATTACAGTCATGGCATTAAATCATCTGTCTAAAGCCTTTTTATTTGGAAATGGACTGAGGCTAATACATACTGTCATGACATTGCAGATTTACACGATAATACATGAAACCTACACCCTGAGGTGCACTGTACCCTGAGATATTGCTTTCAGCCATACCACTCCGAAAACATATAAACTGTCTGTTACCATTAATACAATAGGGCAATAGTCACTCCTCAAACCAATGGCTCGTCCAAACGGACACTGGAAAGAAGCTTGATCAAGTCAAAATGTAAAACACATGGATCAGCTAATATATTCAGAGGATTATTTAAACACTTTCCTTTATTTAACATATTTAAAAAGCAACATCAGTCGCTCACATTCGATTAAATTCACCAACTGACATTGAACCACCAAGTAAATGTTCCAACAGTGCAGCACTAAACTTCTTTTAGTGACATTAGAAGACATAGAGCAAGGGTCATTTAGCTCACTCTTCTCCATCTCATCGATGAGTTTCACCTCATCTATTTTTATTAGTTAAAAACTTTTATGAAAGGCGACAAGCTTATCTGTGGTAATTAAGGTGTAACAGCAGAGTCATACGTTCACCAAAAAAACATTTTTACACCTGATCACTACTCATTTCTGGTTTGTATCCTGTTCAGATTTTCGCCACATGCATTTAAAGTGGGTACTTAGAAGTATCTTTGGTCAGCCATGACTATTGTTTGGAGAGTAATATGCAAATACATTGGTCCATCTAACTGGAACTTAAATACAGAACAGAAACAAATCACAAAACACAATCACTGAAACTAAACACAAAACACCTGAAATCGAGACAAAAGACCCAAACATGGACAAAATATCAAAATAAAAGCCCCCAAAACAAACCAAACCCAGTGACCCCTCACCGGCCACTGGCTGAGACCTAACAGGGCCTCGTCCTGGCTCTCCTTGAACCCTCCGCTGCAAGCCGGAGCGAGATCCTCTCCCTGGGTCTCCTCCTGGCTCTCCTCAAGCCCTCCACTGCATGCCGGAGCGAGACCCTATCCGTGGGCCTCCTCCTGGCTCTCCTCAAGCCCTCCGCTGCATGCCAGAGTGAGAACCTCTCCGCTGGCCTCCTCCTGGCTCTCCTCGAGCCCCGTCGAGCATGCCTGCTCCAGTCCGCCGCTAGTGAGTCTCCCTCTACCCCTAGCCCCACTATCTATCATTCTAGTGGACCCCCTAACCCCGAAACCCCACCCCCACTCTCACAGACCCATGTGCACCCCCCCCCCCAAAATTTGTATGGAAGGGTTTTCCCCCTTCAGAGGTGATGGTCCCCCATTACCAGCCTCCCCTGGCCTATTCGCCAAGCTAATGGCGTTCGCTAAACCCCTCAGAAACCCTGCTAACCAGGCTAGTCCTGGAGCTACAAAGCTATCAGTGGCTACCTGCCCAGTGGGAGATACACCAGACCCTGGTAGGGGAATAAGTGGCTCCGCTAACCTGCCCTGTACTCCCTCTAAAGAGCCTAGAAAGTCCTGCTGTCCCCTACTGTCTAGTATATCCCACTCTAGGCTAGCCACTATGCTAACCTTGCTACCAGGTACTAGCCTGTTAGCTGGGGGGTTTAGCCATGGTGCTGGCATGGGTGGCTGCTCCGGGAAGGGCAGCTGGTCTTGTTCGGGTCTGTGAGGAGGGTGACGAAGTCGGGGCGCAGGTACGGGACGCGGTCTGCTCCCTCGCGCTGCGTCAGCTCCTCTGTCCTGTTCCGCACCGGCCTCGCCCTCTCGCTCCTCGCCGGCCTCGCCTTCTGGCTCTGCGCTGACTGCGCTGACTTGCTCCGAGCCTGCCGCACTCACTTGCTCTGAGCCGCCCGCACTCACTTGCTCTGAGCCGCCCGCACTCACTTGCTCCGAGCCGGCCGCACTCACTTGCTTGGGGTGCTCTTGTGTCTCATGGGGGCCTGCCGTTTCCCCATGAGAGCTCCACCTTTCAGCCCCGCCCTCACGGGCTGGGAGTGAGGCTTGCTGAACCCACCGAGGACAAGCCTCTTGAGGCGAGTCGGGGACGAGCCGGAGCGGTGGAGCACTGGAGGAAGCCTCATGCTTCCCGGGCAACTGGGGACAAGGCGGACGACAGACCCTACGTGAACCCCCACATCTCCGTCAATGTCAAACCTGTACGGGATCCACAAAATGCTCCAGATCCAGGATCGGGGATCCGTCGATCCACCCGCTCCACCAGGAGTCCAGGACCCCATCACTATCCTCCAACTCTACACCGTTCAACAGCTCGCGGATCGTCCGCCGACGCTCCATCAGCTCCTCCACGAGTTGGGTCCCGCTTACCTCACTCCAGCTTACCGCACTCAGCAGGGCTGCAGACCCCACCCCTAGGACCAGGTCCTTCGGGGTGGAGCTCCAGCCTGTGGGCTCGTAGCCCCATGTGCCTCGTTGGTAGGAGTCAGTGCCTCTTTGGTTTGGATCGGTCCATCTGTCACGGGCGACATCTGACAGGGCTGATACATGAAAAACAGAAAAGCAGGAACATCTAACTGGAACTTAAATACAGAACAGAAACAAATCACAAAACACAATCACAGAAACTAAACACAAAACACCTGAAACCGAGACAAAAGACCCAAACATGGATAAAATATCAAAATAAAAGCCCCCAAAACAAACCAAACCCAGTGACCCCTACCGGCCACTGGCCGAGACCTAACACAGTCACCTAGGCTGCTCCTCATTTTTATGTTATTTTTTCAAAAGCACAATTTGGCAATGTTGATACAAAGATGGCTGTTTAAGAATAACCATCCTTTTTTGTCAGCACCGTCATGAACCATGTGTGTCAAGACACAGTGGATGACGAGGAAAAAATGATGTGGGAAAACATTTTTTGAGCTAACTGACTCATCCAAAGTGAGATTTAAATGTAGAGAATTAAATGTAACTCATGTCAAGAGAGCAGCAATGCCTGCATTGACTCACCTTTATTAGCACAACTGCAGGGGGTACTGTGACAGTAGTGGGAGGTGTTTTGGTTTTGGAATGCATTGCAGAAAGAGATGCTTTTATAAACCACCTTATCTGGTTTGAATGATCAGATGTAAATGTGATTTTAATGCGTCTTGGGATCCAAATATATACACAGGTGTAAACATGATCAAAGGTGGGGCTCCGTCACTAACAGCGAGTGTAGACACCTTCATTACAATGACAGCATTTTGGTTTTGTTTTCACTTTCTTTCATCACTTGCTTTTGGAACAATATTTATTTGTATTCATTGTTGTTAATTTTGGAAGATTTATTATTAATCTTAATAAATGTTGTTGCTTGGTCATAGAAAAATAAAGCTGTGTAATACTAAAAGAACTTCAGTCAAAGTGTTATTATCTGGAGATACTTTCAGTCACAGAATACCTCTCAGCCAATCACATTACATGTTAACTGTGGTATATAAACCAGTGAAAACAAAGAAAGAAAGAAGGGCTACCATTCGAACTTCTTACCTGGCGCGCTTAAGGAAGTAATACTCCAGAGATGAAGAAAAGAGCAGAAAAAGCAAAAGAGGCCTGACTTATAAGAAGGTTGGTAAAAGGTGGACCTGCAGAACATTTGAGGGCCAAAGATCCATACATTAAGTCTTGCACCCCATATATGATTGTGCCTTCCGTGGATGGTGGGTTCCCCTCTGACGTTGCTTCCACTTTAAAGTTTCTAAACACTTTTGAGAAATCTAGAACACTGTCAGGGCTCCATGCCTTCATCCACTAACTGTTATAAAGCTGCACACAACTTCAGGCTCTCACTTGCTGTCAACACCATAATGTCAAAAACTTTTGCTGAACTATGCTTTCCCAAACATTAGCCTCTGGCAGGAACGTTTCATCGACGATATTACAGCAGCTCTGAAGGAATAAAAACAAGTGCAATACTTGGGGGGAAAAAATTCATGCATCATGTTTTATTAGCACTGAGGCGCTGACAGATGAAAAAACAAACGGCACGTCCGCACAACAGACGAATGAGATCTTGGATTAACTGTGCAATTACAGCCACGCATGGCAGATTCCCTGCACGTAATTACAGGGACCATTTATTTTGCCTTCTGTCACTGTTTCTTGAGTCATTTGTAATATTGTCTCCTGTGTTCCAACATCTAATTTACGATGAAAATAGTTAATGTTCTTGTAGTTGCCCTTTTTTAAGGGGGGATAATGGAAAGTCTCTGGAATATACCAGATAAAAAGGGATCACATGTAAACTCCTCCATGTCAGATACAGCTGAGTAGAGGTGTGTGTATTCTGTGGCTTGCCTTTAGTCGGTTAAGTAGATATTATTTCCACAGCTTAAAGCACTGCGCTAATGACACAGCAGGAATTGTGCAAACAGATTTGTTTGTGTGAGGAGCTGCTCGTTAAAGTTTGCTTCAGCTTGTCGTTGCAGATCAAGGAAAGTAAACAACTAGCAGAGGGCTGATTGGAGCATTTGCTTAAAGCTCAGTTCCTGCTCATTAGGTCTCAAAGCTCTTTATCATCTAGCCTGACGTTCCTCACCCTCTGTGTCTCCAAGGCTCTCCTGATCCACTCTGACAGTACCTTCAAAGAAAGAGGGGAGGTGGTTTATGATGCATAATAAGTTATTTGAAACTCTAAGTAGCAATAAAAAGAAAATAAAATAGCCATCAGAGTGCCACATTACAAGCTAGAGTCACTGTAGTACACATACATTTCCCAAATTTGGATTTAGAATGTTTTTTAGGCCTGTTGATTCCATCGCCAACCCAAAGCCATTTTATCATTACGTGAAACCTTTACTCCGTATGCTGTTACTGTTTTGAATGCTCCTTATAGATAATGGCATGCTGATCATTACCTTGTCTTATTGAATAATATGCTGCCAGTTCACACACAAGCCACCTGCCGCTGCCAACAAGCATAAATTCCAATTGTTGCTGTCAGTGGAAGTGCTGATGATGCGAGGGGCTCTCACACGCTGTGGACACTTTACTAAGGAACCTCCACTGGCTCCCTGTGGCTGCTCGTGTTAAGTTCAAATCCTTAACGCTTGCTTTTAAGGCC
>JBBPDC010058121.1:0-11123 GCA_037974485.1 Hemigrammopetersius urotaenia
CCCCCTTTCCACAAGATTTTGGCCTTTCTGTGGTTATGTGTGCCCATTCATTCACACTGAAGTTGGACGAGAAGGCCTGGCTCTCAAGCTCCATTCCAGTTCATCCCAAAGGTGTTGGATGGGGTTGAGGTCAGGGCTCTGTGCAGGCCAGTTTAATTCTTCCACATCTAACTCATCCAGCCATGTCTTTATGGAGCTTGCTTTGTGCACTGGGACACAGTCATGCTGGAATAGAAAAGATTCTTGCACAAACTGTCTCCACAAAAATTTGGAAGCATGTTTTTTTTAATGCCGAAATGTCTTGGTCTGCTGAAGCATTAAGTTTACCCTATCAGTGAAGTTAATGGACCAAGCACAAAGCCTGAAAAGCAGACACATCCCACTACTTTTGTCCATATAGTGTGCCATCCTGGATGAGACCCATCATGTTCTATGGGTTCCTCTCCTCTATGGGTTCCACCACTATTAGTTTGTCTTACAGATGTTTGACCAGATACAGCAATCTCTGGTGTATCTCTTGGATTTTTTCTCTTCTTGTGCTTGAACTTTTTTTTCTCTTTAAAAGGAACAGGATATAGTCACTTTTTGGGTCTTTCAGAGTTTCTTCCTCATGTTTTTGAACATTGTTCCTTTTGTTATAGTTTATCCCCATGTTCCTCAGTGTGTGTCATACTAATATTGTCCTGAACTGAATGGGCCAGCACATCCTAGGTCTGACTAGGATGCTTCAGTCATTCACTTCCAAATCTTTATATTGTTTTGGTTTTCTGAGAAGTAGTGTGACCCAGAAACAACAGCCCCCTCCTTTGGGTATGTGTAAGTGGATGGTGGATGAGAATCTAAGCTGGTGTTTGTTGCTCGGGGCTGTGTGTGTGTGTGCATGTGTGAGGTAATGCCAGCTACCCCGGTTCCCATGAATCTGCACTGCTGAGAATGGCTATTTCAGTCAGACGGTACATGAGGAGTCTGTCCAGATGGCGCCCCTTTAGAGATTTAGCGGTAACTTCAGTCCCCTCTCCCTCTCTCTCTCTCTCTCTCTCACATACACACACACACACACACACACACACACACACACACTCACACACACAAACACAAGTTTGCTATTTGCTGTTATACATATGGCCAATATATATATGTACTAATATTTAATATTTATCATTATTGTCTAAAGAATCACCAGCTACATTATCAGAACAGAGCAGCATCTCTTTACTTTGTGTGAATCTTTCTTGATGAATCAAGAAACTGTCCAAAATATGTAACTACCTATATGTAATAATAGTATGTCCATATATATATATATATAATAATAATAAAAAAATTATATATATATATATATATATATATATATATATATATTCCATATGGATTATGGATATGTAGTAAACACATAGTAACATGCGAATACACACTTACACACGCACACTTTGTCCTTGTGTCCCAGGAAAAACTCCTTGTCCCCCGTTCTTGAACATTCTGAGGGTTCCTTACTCTTTCTCCCACTGTCCTCTACAGCGGACTCTTTAATCCGTTTCCATGGCGTTCTGACCACTTAAACTCTTCTCTGCTTTTTGTTCTCTTTCCTTCATCCATCTTCGTGTGATGAGTTTAATAACGGGACCTTTTCTCTAAGCCCCGTGGCAATTAGCTCCTGCCGCTGCACCACAAGTGTGAAATATCTGTTTAATTCCAGCCATGAATGGGCCTGAATCTATTCACAAGAAACAGACATTCTCAACCTTTCCAGCCACTGTTGATCAATCTATATGATTATCCGTTTGGCTTATGAACCCCTGTTCAGTGGAAAATTAACTCAAACAGTTAGCTACCTGACAAAATAAGTTAGAAAGACCATGACACATTCAGTGGTCGTGTTCTGCACATTTTCTGTTAACGCTTCCTTTCATTTGAACCAATGTGGGGTTTTTTTTACACATAAGCCAGTCAAAGCCTTCTGAAGGCTTTTTTTCTCTCAGAAAAAAAGTGAAAGTAGAAACAGCCCACTCATTTTCTGGTGTGTCATTTAGCTTTAGCTCAGCATCACTGACTTACAATAATGGCAAACAATATGATGCTCTTCTCAAGTGTGTCGTAAATGCTCCAAAATGCATCAAAAGGAAACTACCTGAATCCTCTGATTCATTGATGTGATGAAATGCAAAAAATAATCCAAATGCAGAGTATTAGAAAATAGTAGGATTTAATATTCCAATGTCCACAAGGCAAAAGAGGAAACCAAGTCCAGATCCAAAGTCAAAAACCAGAAAATCCAAGGCAGCGAACAAAAATGAGTCCGGCGAGAAAAGAGGAAGTAGAAAGAGCCGAAACGGGTCAGAAGCTAGAATGGGCATCAAGAATAATCAGGCTCGGTAACTTCACAAGGCAAGTATACTTCGCACTGGGTCCTGGTCAGCATCGTCTATATATACTTCCTGCCCCTAGTATTCAGGTGATGCCGATCTAGGCCTAATTGGTCTAGTAGAAGTCCTGGAGTGCTGTTCCGGATCGGGCTGTTCGGTAGTGTGATGACCTCCTGTACAAGTCCTCACAACTGATTCACTGCAGCACTGTGTACTACAGACCCAGAGTGCAACACACACTCATTTTTCAAATCCAAAGCAGGGAAACTATGGAATAAGATCATCATGAAGCTTCATGAACATCTATAAAGTGTCAGTTTAGCTTTTATGGCAGCTAACAGTTGTTGGAATTAGCCTTTATGAATGTTTGTGGTGGTTTCTGTCAGTTGTCATAAAAGGTTTATGTAGTTATCATGCTGAACACTAACTGTAACAGAAGCTCTAGGTTAAGAAAAGCTCCAGCTTTTGCAGGTGCCAAAAACGTTTTGTACTACACAGTTTGTAACACATTAGACACCACAGCATTGGATATATTTTCGGTTTATTTTACTCATAACCTGTTCGGAATGACCACTTTTGGTGATTCATGTTTTCAGATGTTGATGTCTTCATCATCCACCTTCTGTGGAGCCCACGGGCCGACGCTGTGGAAATGTGGAGTCGACTGATATGCCTTTTTTATGCTGCAGTTTTCTCCATTAACTGAGCCCATCTGTAAACTATGTCTGGAACCTATTTATAACAAATGACATAACACTACATGAACGTCTAGAAAGTGAAACTGACAATAATCGGAATTAGCTTTAATAAAGGTTGATGTTGTTTGTTATAAAGGGCTTATGTAGGTGTCATGAAACCTTACGAATTCTGAACTTCAGTAAAGTGTTATCTATTTCTGTTTCTTTATAAATCATTTTAGGAATGTGCACAACATTTTAATCACTGTTTCTGTATATGTTACATTGCAGACGGAGAAAATAAATTGGCCAGGCTGACTTTTTAGTGGACTATAAAATTTGATAGTTTTGACAGAATACTGTAGTTTAAGTGCTTAAGTGCTTTATGTAGTGAGCAAAGGACACACTTGCTACGGAATTATCTTCCTGTTCACTAACTGAAAAAGTTACTCTGTTTAATGTTAGCTAGCTCCAGAAACCTAAAAGATCTAAAATAGAAGACTGCAACTTATATTTTAGGGGGGGGGGGGGGGTGTTGGGGGGATGTCCGTGTGATGGTGGAAGCATTCAGGTTTTCGTCATCCACCTTCAGCCCACAGGCCAACGCTGTGGAAATGTGGAGTTGAGCGTTGCGGTTCCTTGGCCTTATTTGCCTTTACACTGCAGTTTTCTCCATTAACTGAGTCCATCTGTAAACTATGTCTGCTACTGGGGATGACTGTGCAAACCGCAAACGGTTATTAAAAGCTTTCATGTGTGTTTTTTTTTCATGCCGCTGTGGCTGAAGACGCTTAACACAAAGTCAGGAAAGATAAGAATGTTCTTTTCAAGTAGTTAAATGTTAAAAGTGGTATAAAAATGCACAAAAGGTTTGTATTCAGTGTTCTTGTATCGCAGAAGCGAGGCTAAACTGCTTTAAGCAGAAAAGCCAGAAATATGCAAAATGTCATTAACAAATGGAATTTCAGGAGAACTGTTGAAAAAGATCTAAAAGACCAGGAATGTCTGTGTATAGACTGGTCAGATATGCAAAGCACACCCCTATATTTCTGCCAATTGCCTACAGGAAGATGTATCATCTAGATGAGACAGTATCTGAAATGACACACCGCTTTGATAAACCAGAGGCATTCTGGGATTGACTGTTGTGGTCTGATGAACAGACATTGGCAAATGTGTGTCTGGAAAATAAAAGAGAAGCATCTGAACACTTGAACACTGTGCCAAATGTTAAGTATGAAATGAATCTATTCTGCTGTGAGGGTTCATGGCAGCCAGTGGCACAGAAAATATGATGAAAGAAGGAAGAAAGGATTCGACTAAAAATCATAGAGGAATCATATTATCATAGTATGTCCCTTATATTAAAGGCCAAAAAATCTTGGAATTTTACAAAACAATGGTCCAAAACCAACCTTGAAAAAACGACAGATATGACTTGCATATGAGACTACCTGTGATTACTTCAAAACTAGTAGTGCTTTACAAGGAAAACCTTAAACTGTCTCAAGTATTGAAAGACAATTATCTGACTACAAGAAACAAAGAAGCTCTGCTTTCAGCCGAAGTCATTAAGTACTAATCGAAAATGTCAGATTTTATGTGGCCAAACTTTTGCGTAAATTGAGAAAAAAACAGAAATCAATGAACGCTATTTAGAAAAGCTCATGGCTGAGTCATGTGATATACAGAAAATGTCCTACAGTTTGCAGACATTTGCCCATCAATCAATATTCTTTTCAAAATCAAGGATATTAATAGGGGAGCTTGTCCCCATTTGACTCATCTGAAAGGGCTTTGCCCTAGATGCTGTGAGGATTTGCATACATTGGTGAGGTCGGGTATTGATCGGGTATTGATATTGAGGTCCATACAACACTTTAAGTCGTCCTAAATGTATTGGATGGACCACCATCACTCTGGAGAACACAGAGCCTCTGCTCCATGTTCCAATTTCAGTGGGTTTTGAATTGTGCATGGTGACCTTAGGGTGCTTTAATGTAGAAATGATACATTATGCATTATACAGTCCAGTTCTGGGCTTTACACCCCCTCAGCCAACACTTTGTATTGTGCATGGCATGTAGAAATCATGTGCCTGTATCAGCATCTGGTACATCTGAGATATAAATGTAAGAAAGTAGTAACTTTTTTTTATCTGCACAGTGCATGTTATTCTTTCTTGGCTAAACATTTTGCCTGGCATGACGCCGTACCCACTTAATGCCCTGCTCCACTGTTATTTTCCCATCATTCAAAGTGCAGGTATAGTGGCAAGCAGTTGCATGTTCAAGAGGTTCCTCTTAAGTTACTGCTACTCACATTCGCACTGCTTGCCCTCCTTCCATTACACTTATTCTGTCCTCTCTCACCATATGCTCTCTCCTCTGTTTCTACAAAACTTGCTTGATGAAGCTTGGTTGCTAACACCCTGTCATTATCCAAACAAAGCTTTGAGAAAGCCACCACCTTTATAACGTGCCAGTGTGCATGCAAGCTCTACATAGACCTCAAAGTGACCTTAGAGCACATATTTATAATGCAGCGACACGAACAGTCCACCACCCACCTGCTCTTTAAACACTAGAACACTGAAGGTGGGGCCAGTGCTGGTGTTAATGGGGTGTATTTTAATAAGGAAAGCTTTGTATCTCTCGGCAGTCTGAATTCTGATTGACTGAACCACTCTCAAAGCTACTCTGTAAATTACTTAATGTACATACACCACACACATCATCACTATTCTGCATTAAAAAGCCAAGATATTAAATGCCTTTGGGCTGTTCTGGGAATAGCCTTTGATATGTTACCTGGTAACCCTACCTTCCACTTGTTTGATGGAATTCATAATGGTCATTAGCGACGGTAAATGAACTGATTTACTTTGCATTGATTGAGTGTTTTATACCTGTTTAATGAATTCACATCATGCAGCAGCAATTTACTCTAGTGCACACTGTTTTGATGCTTTAACAGTGGGCTCCTACATTTTCATTATTTACGATAATTTGTGGTGATTGGAAATCCATTCTTAATCTGAACCGCTTATCCTTAATCAAGGTAGTGGGAGGTCTTAGGGTGAAAGGATGAGAAAACCCCTGGACAGGGAACCAATGAACCACAGAGCAGATACACAGACAAACACATATAAAGTGGACTTAAATGTAGCCCCCCAACTCATTGAGGTATCTGTTCAGTGACCATCTGACATGAAATAGTTAAAAACTGAGTTTTGTTAAAATGCAGAAGCTTAAGACAATAAATCATTACTTGAGGTTGAACCATTCAATCAGTATGATAAGCTTTATATAGTAGTGTTAATTACACTACTGAATAATGCCAGTTTGCAAGGGTCAAAATCATCAGAGATAAATTTATGTGGGTTTTGTAGTATTTTTCATGCAGATTTCAAATCTGTGTTTAGTTTTTCCGTACAGTTTTTGTGATGAAGCTAGTTCTATACTGCATGATAGTTGGTATAATGATCAT
The DNA here is from genome assembly GCA_037974485.1 of Hemigrammopetersius urotaenia. NCBI lineage: Eukaryota > Metazoa > Chordata > Actinopteri > Characiformes > Alestidae > Hemigrammopetersius > Hemigrammopetersius urotaenia. Next base: position 6,530 of record JBBPDC010058121.1, read on the forward strand.
ATAATAATAATAGGCTGAGTGTTTTTGAAGAAACAGTGGTAGCTGACTGACTCTGATCATTATATCTATGCCACAGTGTGGCCTGTCTGACTTCACACTGAAAATATTGAAACAGTTACTTGATTGATGCCTGTGTTTAATAAAAACCGCATGCAAGTCTATTGCAAATCTAATATTACTCATAATTCAAAAAGTGGATGTGACTGAAAAACACTGAAAGCAAATCTGAAATCAACATGAAAAATGGGTTTAGAAAAGTGTGTTGTGGTTTCTAACAAAATTTTGTTGACCTGGGTAATTAGTAATCCCAGTGTGTATTTGGCATCAGACACCCATGAGAATGACCCCAAGCATCAGTGTCAAGGCCGCAGCCCCGAGACAGAAGATAAATGCAGATAAACCCCAAAAGTTTCCTCTATCTGTATCTGTCACCTTGGCTATTTTTTTATGTGCAGAAGTGTTTAGTCTTTGTTCTGTCATGTGACGCAGAGAAGAGGATAAAGTTAGGTGTGCGCTGATGGTGCTCTCAGCATGAACAGCTAAAAAACCTGGGCTCTGACACTATCCCAGATCTGCTGCTTTATTAGCAATATGGCTTTGAGAACTGCGATGACTGCTGTGGGATTATGTTTCCAAATGCTTGAACCACTGACCCACCCCTCTAACCCCTTGTCCTTAATCCTTAAAGGCCAGTTGGAGGTCCATAAGACCTGTCACATGCTTTCTGTGAAAATATTTAGCTTTACGCTACATTGCCCATCAAAAGTTTGGAGGCACTTTGCTTTCCAAAATGCTTTTAACTCCTTCAACCCTAAGCTTCTTATTCAATAATGAATCTTAACAGGCTCATATCATGGAAAACTCTTTTTGTGTAGTTCAGTGAACTGCATGAATGTTATTTCAAGTGTCACCAATCTGCCATTCCCTTAAACCAACCTGAAACAACAGCCTACTCTGAATTTACTGCTTCTGTGATGTCACAAAAACCAATGCACTTACACATACCGATCAAAAACATTAAGAGCACTGACAGATGAAGTAATTTTCATCGATTATTTTGTTACTGTGGCACTTGTCGATGGGTGGGATATATTAGGCAGCAAGTGAACAGGAAAAATGAGAGTGCTGTTGTGTGATGGCTTGCATGTCCAAAACAGCACCTTGTAGGGTGTTCCTGCTACACTATATGGACAAAAGTATTGGGACACACCTGTTTTTCAGGTGTGGGCCCTTACTGTGAAGGACAATTGTAATGTTTCAGCATATCAAGACATTTTGTACAATGGCATGCTTACAAAATTTGTGGGAAGAACCTTTTTATTCCAGCATGACTGTGTTCCAGTGCACAAAGCAAGCTCCATAAAGATATGGTTGGATGAGTTCGGTGTGGAAGAACTTGACTGACCCACACAGAGCCCTGACCTCAACCTCATCCAACACCTTTGGGATGAACTGGAACGGAGATTGTGAACCAGACCTTCTCATCCAACATCAATGCCTGATCTCATAAATGCTCTACAGTACGAATGGGCACAAATTCCATCAGAAACACTCCTAAATCGTAAGTCTTCCAAGAAGAGTGAAAGCTATTACAGCTGCAAAGGAGGACCAGCTCCATATTAAAGTCTATGTATTTGAATTTAATGTAATTGAAGCATTGGTGAAGTCTTTTGTCCATATTATATATAGAGTTGTCAGTATCAACCAAAAGTGGTCCAAGGGTGGACAACCAGTGAACCAGTCATGGTTATGGATGCCCAAGGCTCACTGATCTGTGCGGGAAGGCAGAGCTAGTCTGTCTGGTCTGATCTCACAAAAGAGCAGCAGTAGCACACGTTGCTGAGTAAAGTTTAAGTCAGCTATGATAGAAAGGTGTCAGAACACATTTACGTGGATGTTGCTTTGACATGTACCACCTACCTACTCATAGCTGCAGACTAAGTACTCGGCAACAGTATTTCCTAATGGCAGCGGCCTCTTTCAGCAGGACAATGAACCTGCCACACTGCGAACATTGTTCAGGAATGGATCGAGGAACATGAGTGAGAGTTTAAGTTGTAGACTTTGGCTCCAAATTCCCCAGACCACAATCCGATCAAGCATTTTTGGGATGTGCTGGACAAACTAGTCTGACCCAGCTCATAAACTGCAATACTTGTTGGTATGTCTTGGCGCCAGGTACAAAAGCACACCTTCAGGGGTCTTGTTATGGCTGATTGGTGTATATACTTTGATTTACTCTACAGCAGTTTTGCATCAACCATTCACACTGAAGTTATATAGAGTGTTTCAGTCTGGAGGACTATAATGCTACATTACACTCTTTAATTTCACACACTTTCAGTAAAGGTTCCATAGTCTGTAAAGCCATAGAGTGTAAAGTGAAATATGGATTATGGGTGAAACTATTATGTATATTATGTTGTGTTAACTGCTGTTTAGGGCTTGTCATTTCCTTCGCAAAAACTGCCCGACTGAGACAACAACTGCCATGAGCTCTATCTTAGGAATAACAGCCTCCCACCTCGTGTCTCTCAGGTTTAATTGAAGCAAAACACTCATCTGCTGCGTAAGAGCCTCCCTCACCCAGCCTGACGAAAGGAAATCTCTCCAATCCTCCTGCCTGTGCCGTCAATATCCACACCCACACTAAACAAACACTGCTTTGCGTTTGCTGTTGTGTGGCACTGTTCAGCTTTTCAGCCGTAATCAGCACTTAATGCCTCTCACTAATTTCAGTGACCTCACCTGACTTTCTAGCCATGCCAACTGCTACTGTTTGTCGATAAACAGAAAAAAACGCTATTATTACTGGTTATATAACAATGACATCTAATCACATCTTATAACATCCTGGTTTTAGCTTGTGCACATCGTCAACCTGTAAATCATTTGTAGATCATTTCAAAATCACATCCTCCCACTTTACCTCCATCTGTCACCCAACAAGGACTGGCCTGGGAGTGTTTTATTGATTAAACCATTGATTAGCATGATCCTCACCAACTCAACCAATGTCTATCAAATCAAAATGAATATTAAAACAATGTAAAACAAGGGTGGTCAAATGGAAACAATAGAACTTTTAACCATTAGAATGCAAAATGTGGTTTTGCTTCGTATTTATTGGTCTTGAATAAACACCTCACCTGTTTGACAGTAAACAGGAGGCTAGATCAGTGGATTTATAATGATGGAAGTACAATTTGAGTTCTTTTTTACAATTGAATACCACAGCCATGAGGCTCCCCAGGAAGGCAGTCAGAGCAACACTATACCGCGAATACAAGATACAAGGCTCCCCAGGGCGGCTGTCAGAGCAGCACTGTAAAGCAAAGTGACCCCATATAGTCAGATGTGAACACACCACAGCACAGCACACAGTGTGAACCGTGTGGAATTCTTTCTCTGCATTTAACCAAGTGAAGCAGTGGGCTGCCACTAATGAAGGACACCCGGGGAGCAGTGTGTGGGGACGGTACCTTGCTCAAGGTATCTCAGTGATGACAGAAGCAGTTGGGATTCAAACCCACAATCTTATGATTGCATGGGCAACCCAACCACTAGGCAGACACATGCAGGTGGGGTTGCGCACCTGCCCCTTTCCTCTTGGGTACCCCAAGTGCCCTTTTCTTGAGACTTTTTTTGTGTGTGCGCGTGTGTGGAGTCCCATCTGTGCCCCTCAACAATAGCATTTAACTATTAATCACAATTTTGCTAAATAAAAGGGTCAGGCTTGCATCAGTCACATGATGACCATTAACTAGTGCTCACCCTTGAAAGCAAAGCGTGCTGGTTAAGAGCCGGGAACAAGCTCGCAAAGACCACAGGTGTTTTTTGCCGGCTGGACTTCTTCCTGCTCTTTCCAAAACAGGAATTAATAAAATGTTTGATTTATCCTCTTTTTGGTTTATCTTTTTTACTGCTGTATTGTTTGTATCAACGTTTGTTACAGTTTTACTCTACCATGACAGCCTCTTTCTTTTGCCCTACTAATATTCCGGTTTCAGTTATTTCTCTGTTTTTTTATCTGTTGCCTTATTGTTCCAACCGCTGCCACCAATCTTTGCATTTTATTATTATCTCACAACACTTGTTTAATCAGCTACCATCTCTCCTATGGACTTTTTAATGTCTACAGTCTCAACACAGCCTTGCCGTCCAGCACTGGCAGCAGCAGGAGCAGCCCTGATGACAGTGATATAGTATGATGCGATTCCATATTAGATTCTTGATGAATAGAGAGGGAGGTGGGAAGCATGGGGTCTTCTCCTTTTCTAACACCCCTGTTCTCTGTTCACTGTCCGGGGCGGGGGAATGTGAGGACGAGCTGTCCGTCCGGTCGGGGTCGGGGCTGGTGGTCTTCTCTGCCACTGCAGGGACCGGGGTGGTCCTCCTACCTCCACCCCACGGCAAAGGGTTCATAGAGTATGTATGGGGAGTGTGAATGTGTGTATGGAGTTTATTTCTGTGTGTCTTTATGTGGGGTGAGTGTGTGAATATTTGTTTGTATGCGTGAGGGTGGGAATGTATGCTTGTGTAAATGTGTGCCTGTTTATCTATGTCTATCTGTCAGGTTGAGCCTTAGACCCCA
>JBBPDC010058132.1:0-11123 GCA_037974485.1 Hemigrammopetersius urotaenia
CCGTTAATCTATTCACAAAGTTGGGTTGGGAGCTGGGTCTATGCTATGCAAGCTATGATGACTTTCACCTTGATATTACAGCGCAGATTTATTCTCTCTCTCTGTCTGTCTGTCTGTCTGTCTGTCTGTCTCTCGTTCGTGACTTTTCCCGTTTTAAACCTGTCTCGCTCTCTCTGTTGCTCTCTCTCTCTCTCTCGTTCGAGACTTTTCCGGAGCGTGCGGATCATCTCTCTCTCGCGTTCTCTCTGTCTGTCTCTCTCTCTCTCTGTCTCTCTATCGCGCGCTCTCTCTCGGTCTGTCTCTCTCTCGTTCGTGACTTTTCCGGAGCGTGCGGATCGTCTCTCTCTCTCTCTCTCTGTATCTCTCTCTCTCTCTCTTACTCTCTCTGTCTGTCTCTTGCTCCTGACTTTTCCGTATTTAAACCTCAGGTTTATATTTACATTTTCTTTAAAGGTAATGTATTAAACTGAATTCAAAATGAAATGAAAGTGATCTGGGAGAACATTTGGAGGCATATTTATGGTTTACACTATAAAAATAGGCATTGGGATTATTTGGGGGGGGGGGGACTTCAGACCTTCGGCGGAATTCAAATGAGCCATTTTAATTTAGATTAATTTAGATTAAAATTTATATCTAGATTAATTCCAAGATTACACATTAATCTAGATTTAAAAAATTAATCTATGCCCACCCCTAATAAATAGTGTGAGATATAGTGTGAGACACTGTTAGATTTGAGTGCTCTGTTCTCAGGTCAGTCTGTACACTCTGGAGGAGAACCACATGCTGTGCTTTAAGGTGGAGACTCATGTTGCTATTGCGGCAGAGCAAGTGTTTCTACTTCTGTCTGACCTTGGACGCAGAAATGAGTGGGACCCGCATTACAAGTACGTCCAGTTCAAAAACTCTCAAAGAAAAATGTGCTGTAACAAGACTCAATAAAGGCATATTTATAATCTGTACAAGTTTGGGGACATCATGTTTGTTCAATGTTTAAATACAATGGATCAGGTTTTGTTTGTCAGTTAATGTTTAAGCAGATTTATATAGAGGGAAACAAAACCACATTTTCTGGCAATATTATTGACAGTGCTAGCATGGGAATAAGGCAACACATTTTATCTTCTTGTTGTGATGTCAGCACTCATCAGCCTTCAAACAAAAACATTTATTTGACATTTATTTATTTAATCTTAAATTTATGGCATTAATTCAGGAGGTTCTCTTATTTAAAGGGCAAATTTGAAAAAGTAAGGGAAAATTCAGTTTTGCCCTTAATCAGCCTTAATCTGTGCACTTCTTCCCTTAATTCTCCTTCATTTCCAGTATAGGAAATTAAGGTCAGATTATGGTCATTTAAGGGGATAAATACACCTGCAGCATAATTAACAAAAAGCTATTTTAAGACAAGAAAACTGTTTTCTGATAATGCAGTTTACTATTTAAAAAGGAGAACAGCCAGTAATAAAGTTAGAAATATCATTAATGTGTGATTAGATTCCAGATTACGAACAGCTGAACTGCTTAACATGTTTCTTTTCTGTGTTGTGGGGAATTATGAATAAAATTGCAGAGAGTGTACAGTAATAAACCACGCAGACGAGGATGACAGCATTTACCGTGTGGTCACTCCATCTGTTAGCAAAGGAGGAAAAGTGCAAGACTTTATTCTCCTGGCCTCTAGGAGGCGCCCTTGTGACTCGGGGTAAGGCTAATTATAAAATACTCATGTTTGGTGCCTTGTGAGCAGTTACGTTCACAAAACAAAGTTGGTTTTAAAAATGTCGTTTCTGCTGCTGCATGATTATCTATAAAAATGGACAAAGTGGGAACAAAATTTTCAAAATATGCTTTTAACTGCACAACATATTTATTTATCTATTTTTTCAGATAAAAGTAGACAGAGTCTAAAGAAATAGTGATTTGAATTTGTTATTCAAAATTGTTAGGCATTTTCACTTGAATAAAAGATGTAAACATAAGAAACTGTCATTTTAAAACCCTTTTTCCCCTCACAGTGATCCCTACTTGATTGCACTTCGCTCTGTCACCCTGCCTGCGTACCCACCCACTGAGGACTACAACAGGGGGGAGGTACTCTGTGCTGGTTTCAGCATAAAAGAGGAGGACTGCACTCTCACCAAGGTTTGCTTTAGACCAGGCCTTGATAAATACTCCAGTGCTTGCATAGTGTTGTAGCCCCTTTCAATGCAAGTAGTGCGTTCACACTGGGAAATGCAGCAGGTGTTTGTCTTCGGATGCATATAAAGTGCTGGTGGCCTAGTGGGTAGGATACTTGCCTCTGGACCAAGAGGTGATGGGTTCAAATCCTACCTACAGCATACCACCACTGGGTTCTTGGGCTAGACCCTTAACCCAAAGTTGCTCCAGGGAGACTGCACGGGTAAACATGTCTGCTAAATGCTGTAAATGTAAAGTCATGAAAGATGAACATCATCGTTTTATTTTTGTATCAATCAGACAAATATTTTTCAAAATTCACCCTGAAGACCATAAATATAATTTTCCCCATTACTACATTACATTATGTGTTTTTTTTGGTAGTTGAAGGATATAAAATCTTGAAGGATATAAACAGTTCACACTAGTAGCCGGACCAGTTCAAATACATAATTTGAAAAATGAATGAAAGCAGTTGCTATTTATAGATCAGGCTTTGTAAAGCTTGTAAGAGTGTACTAAAGCATGTGGAACAACCTGGCTAGGTATTACAACTGTTAAAGTGCTTCATGTTTAAATTATTCTTACATGTGTGTGCATTTTTCAGCTGTCCTACTACAACCAGGCCACTCCTGGTGTGCTGCCGTACATCTCCACTGACATCGCTGGGCTTTCCTCCAGTTTCTACTCAGCCTTCGCCTCCTGCAGTGCTTTCCTGGAGGAGAACAAGAACAGTCTGGCCGCTCTGCCCTCACCTGCCCCAAGAGAACCGTGCTGGGAGACAGTTTGAGGGGAAAATTATTTCTGTAATGGTTTACAGAGTGTTTGTCCACTAGGGGAGAAAGTATACTGCTGAATAAGTGGTTGCCCATGAATACAAGGTGTAACATCAACACAATTTGTCACTAATCATGTCGATGGAACATATTTGATAGAAATTTTAACACATTAGTATCAAGAACTATGATAAATGGTCACTTTGCAGACTACCTTTTTTCTGCCATTCTGGCAGTTCTCCAGGAGGCATACAAACTGTCCAGCCTTTAATAATGCTGGTCTTTTTTGTAAGGAGTGTTTATAGACTGAGCTGTTTATCATTACTGTCAAAAGAAATGTGCTCTATATTTGGGGTTTTTACACAATATATATCAAGAATGGACCAACAGAATTTTGAAAAAGGAACTCTTTACATTTCTTTATTCGCAACAGATAAGACGTTTTTTTCTTCTTTAGCGTCACCATTTTCGGGATACAATGTTTTCTTATGACAGTGATATGCTATACTTAAGCTCTTACATGTTAACTGACCAGTGCATGGCTTTGGTCCACCTTTTGAAAACTCCTTTTGACTCACTGGCCATCTGTGCCATCTGCTGGACAAAAACTTTCTGTTGTGCTGCCAAAGAGTTTGGATTTGGGTACTGAAATACCATATCTTGGTCACCATAAGTGATCAGCAAACGGGTGTTAGTTCTTAGAGAATCTCAAAATAAGTTCCTGGAGAGCCAGAGTACTGTAGGTTTAAAAGTGCTTTCAAATGTATTTAAAAAAAATAGGAAAATATAGACCTTTTAAATTGGGGAAAACACTAAACTGTGCAGTGATGTGGCCCTCTAAAACTTCAGTACCAACACGGATTTAGCAAATACTTGCCTTTTTCACAGTGGTTTATTAGGGCTTGTGTTAAACCATGTGATCACAGTATTCGTGGGCAACCTCCGTTTTCAGTAAGGGGCGTCCCAATACCTTTGTCCATGCTTCTGCTCGGCTTTTCAGAATAATATAATATAATATAGTGACAAAAGTTATGTAACTGAGAAAAATCACCTGTTTAAATAACAATCATCAAACGGTTTGACCTGTTTTCAAAATGTCAAAATATTAAAAAACAGGACTTTAGTATTAAGTGCTCTTCAGTACTCAGTATATGTATATGTAGTATTCTATGCATATGCATTTGTGCAATTATATTTAGAGCCTGTGGCCAGTGTTAGAAAGCAAGGGTCAGTTCTTCTGTGGCAATTTTGAACTTGGTGTATTACACAGTTGGTACAGAGACTGAATTCAGGAACATTAATAGTGCACTCAAGCAAGACCGATCGATTTTAGTTTTGGTACTGTTATATGCATAAATTAATATGCATATTTTCTACCTCCACATATGAAGCACTGATTGTCATTTTATTAATGAATAAAATAAACATTTAAAATAATAAAAATCTGAATGTGCCTGTTGTACACAGCTTCTTACGTCTTAACTAATGAGAATATTGTGATGTAGGTGGTATTATTGTTAAATAACAACCTAAAAAAATGACTGCCAATAATTTATAATTCATCCATTACAACAACCTGTCATCATTTTGATTACAATAAAGTAGATGATTGGGTCTTGGTTTGTATGGATGTGAATTGTACTGATATCCATGGTATTTCAGTTCTAGTAAGAAGTCTCCTCAGTCAGCTTTAAGGTGGACTGTGAGCATGTGTTGTCATACAGCCTGTTTGTGTGGCACTGGACGCAGGACCTCCACCTCATAATGGCTGGATTTGATATGAGCCACTCTGGCCTGTGCGGTTAGGAGGTCATAGTGCTGTTTCTGGGCTAGTGAAGTTTGCATAGACATCCGGGATGCTATAGCCTCTGCATGGATAGTATGTTTTCTGCATAAAAGAAAATAAAATGCACCTTTAACTGAAATATTTGGATACTTTAAAAGAAATAGCAAGCTACTAAACTGTACAAAAATAACCCTAAAAATTTTTTAATGACTGCGTATTCAGAGCGATGTTGTAAAATGACAGTTTTTAATGTGATAAAATGACACTTTCCTCTTAAGTTCTGGAGGGTTCCACTTACTTTTCTGTAAAGAATTATACCTGTTCTCCAAGTGTATGGAGTATTCTCTAGATTATACGGTACTGTACCTTTTCTTTAAGTATGTAGAGTACAGAACCTGTTGTTCAGGTGTGTACAGTGCGGTTTCTGGGAATGCAGGGTGCTGTACCTGTTCTCCAAGTATCGCTGTAAGAGTAGCTTCTGAGCTTCAGTGTGCTCCTTGCTGACAGAAACCTTTTTTCTCTTCTCTTGCTGAGCATTACTGAGTCTTTGTTGGATACAGTGTCTTGTGATAGTTTTGGCCAAGGAATTGTGTTGCCTGCTAAAATGGATGACCATCTCCTGTCCCAACACTCTCTTCCTTTTCTCCTCCTGAAAACTGAGGTGTTTCTGATGGGCAATCTGCAGTTTCTGCTCACATTTGGCCTTTTGCAGGATAAGTGCCTTTTCCAGTTCGGCCTTGTCTTGGTCCTGTTGCAAAAGTGCCTCCCTCCTCCAACCTTCCATGAAGTTGTCACGACAAGCATGGGCATAGTCACGGCGGGCCTGCAACTCTGCCACACGCTCCTTCCTTTCTTTTAGATCCTGTGCCTTCTCTCTTGCCCAATACTCCCTCTCAATCGCCTGGAATGGGACCAGGCTAAAGCAGTCATGGCACCTACCAGTGGGTGTGTAAATTAACATCATATTATTGATTGTAGTTTTCTTTCATCCAAAGTGACTTCCATTCCCTAACTACAGCAGTCTCCCTGGAGCAGGGGCCCAGTGGGGATATGCTGAAGGTAAGAGGTCAAACCCATGACCTCTTGGTCCAGAGACAAGTATCCTACCGACTAGGCCACCACCATCCTCCTACTGTTCTACTTACAGGTTATTTTATCTAAAACAAGATTGTGTGAGTAGGGTAGCCATATTGTGACTACTCCACAAATTTACAAGCATTCATTCATTTACAAGCATTTCAATTTTTAGGCATCTCTACCTTCCAATAAAGCGCTTCTCTGCGTTGATTTTGGGAAGACGGGGCGGTATTCTGGAAGGACGGTCAGGTTTCTGTGAATGGAAATGATCAATGGCATCCCGAACTTCCTGTCCAGCAGTTTTTTGGGATATCAGCATGTGGGCAAACGGCTCAGACAAGTACACAGTGGCCTTGTAGCCAAACAGATGAAAAGTCTCTGCGTCCATTCCCTCATCATGCATGCTGTCTGTGAGGGCAAACGACAGTGTTGTTAAAGCATTTTGATGCAGTGTTAACTAATGTTTTAATTGATTACATTTGGTTAGAAGAATATTCAAAAAAGGGTACCCTTAATCTTTGCCTAAAATAAAAGTTTAAACATAAAATTATTGCAGTGCTTTCCAAAGGTAGAAGGAGGCCTCCTGGACGCTCACAGTCCTGCACATTTCAGTGTCTTCCCTGCTGTAAAACACCCACTTCAGCTCAGTGATGGGTTGTTAATGAACTGATTAGTTGGGTCAGATGATTGGAAGCAAGGAAAACACTAAAATGTACAGACCAGGGGGGCTCTACATATTTTAGTGTATTATTTGTATTATCTGCAGCATAAATACTATCAAATTAAACAAATCAATATTATTCAAAAGGTGAGATTTCATAATGCACAAAGTTGTTGTGAGATCAGATCCACACTCTAATAACTGATATTCTAAGTGGTTTACTGCACCTCTGTCACACTCATTGTGTTTTCCATCGCATGGGTTCCCATCATTGCTCTGATTAGGGGTGTTACATGGCATCCTGAGGTTCTCCACGTTCTTGCTGTCGAATGATTGAGTGCTTATCATCTCCTGCAGCATCTGATATATAAAGGAAAAATATGATAAGCACAGTGGCCAACTTTATTCAAACACTTTAACAAACAAATATTATCTAACCTCCAGTTTACTCAAGCTGACATACAGCCTTTTTCCTACCGAATCTCTCTTGTCCGGCTTCTGTGAGACGGAGAAACAAAAACAGGTTACAGATTAGAAGTGAAGCAGTCACTAATGAAATAACACATATGAATGCAAAGACTGAAAACTTGTTGAAGTCATGGACTTAGTGTTAAGTCCAAACTATCTTCCATTATATATTCTTTAGAGACGGCCCCCAAAGGTGTACGTGTCCCTGTCCGTTGAATACTTGCAAACCTAGTGTGGATTAAGCGGTAACAGAAAATGAGTGAGTGAGAATGAGTCAGTCGACCCCCCTTACATTTACAGAGTTAGGCACATACTTGGCATTCTCAGAAGCAGCTCCATAAGGAACCATGTTGGGTTGCTTTTCCAACAGGACTGAAGTTACACACACCACAGTGCCTCAGAAACAATGTTTGACGGGAGGCATCTAAACATATATTTTTACAGTTCCTTTTTTCTTTACATGAATACAATAACTATTAGAATCATGCCTGTGTATGAGCCTTTACAACAAAATGATTGTGAAATTACATTATCATCTTTAGTCATATGTAAAAGTTGGTAATGCACACCCTTGGTAAATTGTTTTGTTGATTTGATTTTCTTTGTGCTAATTTTAGTGACCAATTATAAAATGTCCCGTAATTCATACACAGGCCACATGATTTACTGTTTTCCCCAAAGTGCTAAATTCAGCAAACTAACTGTAATTCTGCATTAAATGCACATAACTGTTTCCTCTTTTCATGGTGTGTTCAGAAAAGTGACTCATGATGCTTTGGTTTTGTATCAGCAAAGGATGTGTGTGAAAACTAATGCTGTAGTCAGAGTAATGTTTACAGTCAAAGCTAACCAGAGCTGGGAGTAAAGTGGCATCAGTTAAATAGGTGAACAGAATAGAATCAATTCAATACTACTGGTGCTTCAGCAGGACTGTGGAGGGACAACAGTTTTCTAACAAAGTGATCAAACTAATCAGAAAGTGGGTATGTGGCACATACAGCACACCATAACATATCTAAAAGATTTGCACTAATACATTTTTAAAAAGTATTTTGACCAGGGATTCCCAAACTTCTGCTTTTGTCCATTTGCATATGGCCAAACTGTTGACTGGTACTTTATAAAATTTGAACATTGCCATACTTAGTTCATGGTGTTAGGAAACAGAAAGTCAAACCAAATAGCTTTGGCAGGCTTAGGGAATGCCTTCACATACATCTGACATTATGATCACATCAATTAACACAAGTTCAGCAACAGCACTGCAAGGTAAACAGCCCCGTAGCTTGATGTTTCCACCCCAGCACCACTAGTGCAGTCTGTTTCATTCTTCAAACATTAGTTTAGTGTGGTGCTAAAACACTGTTTTTAGTAGAACCTTTTTCAATTCTTCCAGTTTCCAGATACTTTTGGGACCAGTGTGTATTGAAATGACAATAAACAGTAAGAAAAAATAAATATACATTTTGGGGGTTGTTTGAAAGGCTATGTTGTTTCTATGTACTAGGAATATGAACTTTATATCAATAAAAAATATATTATGATATTTTCCATTATCCAAACAAATGACAAACGAATATCATGATAAACTTTAAAAAACAAACACAAAACTAGGCAAAAGCTCTTAACTGATATGTTATTTCCACTTTTTACAACAGAAAGGAAGTGTGTTCCCCACTGCAGATGTTTAAACAGTTTTGTTTGCACTCTTGTTGACTTTCTAATAATGGTTTAAGCAGTGAAAGGTCAGGATTCTGTTTGTGCTGGGCAGGCTGTTTGGGGTTGTGACAGGACAAAATCCACACATTGAGACGACACACAGGGTTACCTTACACTGAACCAAATTTGTAGCAATTTCTGATTGAAGTTTCCTTCTGTACCTAAACTCTGTGTATGCACTGAAAGTGAACTTCGGTGAAACTGATGTGAAACTGGTTAGGAAAGAATATGATCACTGATACCAGGCTGATCTGATCTGTCTTGCACTCTTTAATCCAGGATCTTGTGGTGATTTCTGGAGACTCAGGGCATGGCTGTGCACAGATTGGTGTTACCTGCCTCTGGAAAACTCTCAGACGCTGTGGCTTGGGACATAATCTGCAAGAGAATCAACTAGTGAGGTCATTTGGTGACTGGGTCATTTTGTGAAATCTGTGGCCTTGTGTTTTCACTGGATTAACCCCTTCAACTATTTGGCTTAAAACAGTTATTAGTCTCATCATTCAATAACTACTACTTAATTAATGCACATATTCCTGCTACATTTATATGAACACATATAAAACCATTTTTGGTGCTCCTTGTTTAAGTCTAACTTTAAGTCACTTAAATTTTAAAATTGACTTACATTTATACTTATATCTACTTGTACTCATCTCTTTATTTTATCTGTGTTTTAGTAAATTTCCAGATCTCTTTCATTGAAAAAATGTACTTATTGTTTATAATGTTTGCACAGTCAGTAAGGAGCGGTTCAGGATACATTTCACTGTGTGTACTTGTATGACTATGCATGTGACAAATAAAGAATCTTGAATCTCTTAATAATTAAATTATTCATATCTAATATAAATATGCATTACCTACTATGAATTAATTATTAACCACAATGAATTATTCAGCATGAACTACAAATATTTGATACCTACTACAAAGCTAATGTTGCTAACTTATAGGAGTGAAGACTCAAATATAGCCCCTGGATTTTCAGTTAATGTACCCTATATTGTGTGTGTGCGGGTATGAGTGTCTGTGTGTTTGCACATGTGTGAGAGAGAGAGAATAAGATTTACCCAAGGCGTTTCCTGGTGAGATGTCCTTTAATCCATTTCTGGATAATCAGAATTGGGCAATAGTTAGCCTGGGTCCGATTTATTACTGTAATTATTTCCTGCACCACTTTCATTTCAGCCTGGTATGAATCCTAAATGTGAGAAGGAATAGAAACATTGTAATTGTGGAGTGGACATACAAGTGTAAGTGTAAAGTGCCCATTTGTCATACATGAACACCCCTCAACGCAACACCACTGACAGTGTGAACAGTGTGAAAATGTTCTCTGCATTGAACCTATTCAGTAATTGAAGCAGCCCCAGGGAGCAGTGTGTGGTGTGGTATCTTGCTCAAGGATACCTCAGTGGTACTGGGATTCAAACCCACAACCTTCTAATCACAAGGGAAACTCCCTAACAATCAGGCCACCAGCTGCCCCAATTAATATTTTCTCTTCTTATATTAATATTTTTTTGAGTAGTAACCCATATATAAGTATATTAATTATATTATATACTATAGATTTACATATTATAAATCTGAGATTCAAAACATTTCAATGGTAAATTATATTAATTAAAGATGAAGGTCATCGGTAATAAATCAGTACTAACCGTCTTCGAAGAGGGATACAGATTTACATGAAAATGAGGAGCCATTCTATTAAATTTAGAAGGTAGATGCCAGTTTTCAACAATCTCCTCATCTGAGATGATGCAGTTATCCAGGGCCTTCAGAGACCAAATGCTGTTGACGACACTGTGCCTGTAGTTGTGCTTCAGACTGAGCGGTGTGTCATAGAGGGTTAAGGCTGTTAGTTTCAGACAGCTGGACAGAGAGGCAATACTTTTTATTTCTGCAATGTTGTTGTCATGCAGATTGAGCAGTTGTAAATCTTTCAGACTACTCCAGAATGAAGCATTGGGAAGTCGGGTAATCTGACAAGAAAAAGCAAAATGATTAGCCACAGAAGTTCTTCCAAATTGTCATTTTGTATAAAGTGGCATCATATATACGCTTGAACACATCACAGTACAAAGTGTGAAATTCTTTTTCTGCATTTAACCCATTAACCAAGTGAAGCAGTAGCTAGGTACCTTGCCCAAGAGTACCTCAGTGGTGCCCTAGCATCTCAAACCCATGGCCTTCTGATCACAGGAGCAACTCCCTAACCATTAGGCCACCAGTTGCCCCAAATAGTTATTCTGTGTAATAGTGTAATTTTATCTTAGTATTAAACCTTTTTGATTACTGTCACATGCACCAGGTCACGTGATGTCATGAGGTCACGGAGATGACATCACGCACAGTATACAAACAGAAAGTAGGTTCATGGTCTTCACACAGCCATTGAAGTTGCTGACTTCATGCCCGCGTGTCAGATCCTACCTTGTCTTGA
>JBBPDC010058152.1:0-11122 GCA_037974485.1 Hemigrammopetersius urotaenia
GCAAGTCAGACAATAATAGTGAATGGAATGTCCTCGAGCTTGTTCGATTCCTGCAAAATGAGGTTCAGAGCAGGGAAAGAGCACTTCAATTGACAAGACAAGATAGCAAAGTTCTGCAGAGTTAAGGGTGTCTTATGTGCCCTGTGTAAACGCAGACATCACCAGTCTGTCTGTGATCAAGCCCGACCGGAGACTGACACTAGCGATGGCGGTACTGATGCTGTGGTCTCTTCTGTGTCCAGTATTGTAAAGTTGAAGCCCGACGGCCGCAACGCCATACTGCTTCAGACAGTTAAGGCATGAACAGAAGGTCCCGCAGGGAGGAGAGTCATACGCTGTTTGCTTGATGGTGGCAGCCAGAGAAGTTTTATTCACGAAAGTGTTGTGAAGGCACTTAAACTGCCAGTAGTAAGGCAAGAGACATTACACCTCCATACCTTTGGGTCTGCTGCTGCGGTGACAACAATGTTGTAAGGGTGCTGCTAGCAAGTATGTGGAATACAAACCAAAGGATTCAGATCGAAGCAGTTGAAACCCCTCAAGTGTGTGCTGCTGTTATAAGGGTACCTGGGGAACACATTCAAGAAGAGTGCAAAAGAAAGGGCTTGCAACTTGCTGATTTCCTATCAGATGATAAAGGCTCCGATTTGTCATTACTAATAGGAGCAGATTTTTACTGGCAGGTGGTATCTGGTAAGGTTGAGAGGATCACAGAATCACTTGTTGCCATTGAAAGCAGCTTTGGATGGACTGTGCAGGGACCAATTTCCTCGTCCTGCGTGGCAGAAACTGCTTGCATGCACATCAGCTTAGGGGAAGACGTGCAGATCTCCAAACAGCTACAGGCCTTTTGGGAGGTAGAATCACTGGGCATTGTCGATGAGAAAGCCCATGACCCAGATGACGTAGAGGCTCTCCAAAGTTTCGAGAGGTCAGTACAGTTTAAAGATGGACGTTATCAGGTTAAGTTACCATGGAGATCTGACAAGCCAGATCTTCCAGACAATTTCAGTACTGCTAAGAAAATGTTTGACAGCTTAAAAGGAAGGCTAAAAAACAATGTAGCATTGTTTGCACAGTATAATGATGTCATCAAGGACTATGTGCAGCAGGGCATGTGTGAAGATGTCCCAGAGAACATTTCAGCAAGGGAAGAGCAGACAGAGACCGTGAAATACTATCTCCCACATCATCCGGTCATTCGGGAGGATAAGACAACAACCAAATTAAGAGTTGTGTTTGATGCATCATCACACATAGAGGGTTGTCCATCCCTTAACGACTGTCTGCTAACTGGGCCAAATTTAAATCCTAACCTGTTAGATGTGCTAATCAAATTCAGACTGCACCACGTAGCTTTCACAGCAGACATTACTAAGGCTTTTCTGCAGATATGTTTAGCAGATAAGGACCGGGATGCTGTTAGGTTCCTGAAGAGCAGCTACGTTTCATGAGGATGAGTAGAGTGGTATTCGGGGTTTCCTCAAGTCCGTTCCTATTAGCTGCAACTATACGAAAGCACATCAAGCATTACGAAACAGAACAGCCCAAGACTGTAGAGGCACTGAGAGACTCTCTGTATGTTGATGACTTCATAAGGAGCTCAGGTGATGTTAAAGAGGCCCATTTTATCACTACCACTGTGAAGGAGATTCTGTCTCATGCCAGCATGAACCTCTGCAAATGGGTAACAAATTCACCCATGCTGAAGGCCCGTTGGGAAGACAGTAAAATGGAATGTACAGCGGACATGAACACTTGCACAGGTGTACTCAAGGTGTTAGGGTTAGTTTGGAGAGCAGAAAGAGATGAATTGGCATTTGATCTAAAGACAGTGTTAGATGCTTTGAGAGACAAAGGAAACACCAAGAGAAGTGTATTGAACGCATCAGCTCGCATCTTTGACCCCATTGGATTTCTTACTCCTTACACTATTAGAGTGAAGTGCTAATTTCAAGAACTGTGGGTGAGGGGAATCAATTGGGATGAGCAATTGCCCTTAGACTTGGCCAAAATATGGAACCAATGGTGCGCAGAGCTGCCCAGACTCCACATGCTGGCCATTCCGAGGTGGTACCAAATTGAGGTCCAGCAAAACTCTGAGGCCAACAAATTGCATAAATTCTGTGATGCTAGTGAAAGGGCATATAGTGCAGTCGTGTACCTGCAGGGAAAGGACACAGACGGAGAAATTGTGACAAGTTTTGTAGCCTCCAAATCAAAGGTGGCCCCACTAAAAAAATGACTTTGCCACGCCTGGAGTTAATGGGGGCTTTAATTGGAGCAAGGCTTGGAAATAATCTTCTCAAACCATTGAACATGGAAAGACATCAGCTCAGACTGTGGACAGATTCCATGATTGTTCTTCATTGGATACATAGTGCAGCACATAAGTGGAAGCCTTTTGTAGAAAACAGAGTGACTGAGATCCAAACTCAGACTTCTAGTGGGTAAATCTGCAGGATTTGTCAAAGTGTAGAGAACCTCATACAGAGCCAGCTGTGGTGGAATGGACCTACCTCCCAGTTGTCAGCTGACGACACACACGAGATGGAGGAGAATTGTATCTCCAATGAGGCCAGCGCAGAACTCCGAGTTAAGCATGAGGCTGCAGTATGTCTCGCCAACACTGAGCCTGTTGAATCACTCTTGGACCTAGACAAGTACAGTAGGTTGAAAACAATGTTGAGAATAACTGCATGGGTGAAGCGTTTCATTGCTAACGCCCGCTCAACTCAAAGAGCAACAGGGGAGCTCACTACAGAAGAGCTTAATGCAGCTGAAGTATACTGGATAAGGGTAACACAAAACCATAGTTTCAGCCCAGAACTTTGTCAGCTGCGTTCAGGACAGGACATAAAGGGAGACTCAAAAATGAAAGACTTGAAGCCGTTTCTAGATGAAAATGGTCTTATCAGTGTAGGAGGTAGATTACAGCAATCTGAGTTCAGTTTTAGAGAACAACACCTTTGGGTATTACCCACAAACCACCGGCACTCCGAGCTAATAGTCCTAGATTGCCATGAGAGAATAATGCATGCTGGTGTTAGATATACTTTAGTACAAGTGAGAGATAGGCATTTGATTTTGAGGGGTAGGCAACTGGTTAAGCGGATTGTAGGCCATTGCTACATCTGTAAAAGACTAAAGATAAAGCCAGCTCAGCAACTTATGGCTCCATTACCAAGGGATAGAGTTACTGAGTCTCCTCCCTTTGAAGTAACAGGACTAGACTTTGCTGGTCAAGTCTGATGGTCAACCAAAGAAGGCATACATTGCACTTTTCACTTGTGCTGTCACTAGAGCAGTACATTTAGAGCTTGTCTCAGACCAGACCACTGAGAACTTGCTGTTAGCCCTGAGGAGGTTTATTTCAAGACGAGGGCTCTGTAAGGTTATTTACTCTGACAATGCAAAGACATTTAAAAGAGCAGACCAGGATCTGAAGGAGCTATGGAAGTCATTCAAAGTGTCCGAGTTCACTGAGTTTTTCACTTAAAAGGGCATCACCTGGAAGTTTATTGTAGAACGAGCGGCTTGGTGGGGAGGCTTCTGGGAGAGACTTGTGAGGTCAGTGAAGGAATGTTTAAAAAGAGTCCTAGGGAAGGCTTTGTTGGGGTTTGAGGAATTGGCAACCATGCTCACAGAGGTGGAGGCTGTACTCAATTCAAGGCCTCTGTCCTATGTGCACGACGATGCAAGTGAGCCAGAGCCCCTGACGCCCTCTCATTTTCTCACTGGGAAAAGATTGACATTGCTGCCGGCAAAGACCACATTTCCTATGTCTCAGACGACTGCTCTGAATCGAAAGGACATGGGCCAAAGATGGAAGTACAGACAGACTCTTAAATCAGTTTTGGACTCGCTGGCGAAAAGACTATTTGATGGACTTGATGTCAGCTCACAAATGCAAGACACCAACACCCACCACTCTTAAGGTGGGAGATGTTGTGTTGATTGGAGAGAACAATATGCCCAGGCAAACCTGGAAAATGGGCAGAACAACTGAATTGTTTCCAGGCAGGGATGGACTGATTCTTTCTTGTTCAGTTCACACTTCTTCTGGCAATGTGTTTAGAAGGCCAGTGCAGTTATTATATCCACTAGAAATCACTTAAGTATGCAATGATTGTACGGAAGTAATTTGTAATGTGCGGTGTACCGTATAATGATGAACAAACGTTCATCGGTGGGGAGGATGTTGTGACTTAAGACAAATACATTCATGAGTTAAAAATTGTTAAAAGAGAATATTTAAAGGGAAGTCATTCACTGTTCATTGAAGTTCATGAAATGTAATTGTTGAAAATGCAGGAATGTGTTTGTTGGTTTAATTTACCGACACCTTTATTTTGAAAGACAAAGTTTTGGCTCTGTAGCGCCTCCCGTAGACTTTCTCTCTCTCTGCACTGTTAAGTTTGTTTTCACGCAGTCAACAAGTAAACGTATGTTTCAGAAAGAACTCGCTCGAGTGGTCATTATTCTGGAAGCTTCCACTATCCCACAAAAGTGAGTGAAACTACAACCAGTGTGTATATGGCTAGATTATAAAATTGCGCAACAAGACCAGAATAAATTACAAGGTCATAAAAGATGAGGCCACTCATAATAGGTGAATGCATTATTAGGGATTAGTGCATTATTTCTTGCACCTTTTATTATTTTTTTCAGCCAGCAACCCCCTACAGGCCACCAGTGGTGGCAGACTGGGCTTCAGGTGTGGCTCCCAAGCCCGACCCCAAGACCATCAGCAAACATGTTCAGAGAATGGTTGATGTATGTGCGTCATCATACAATAATGTCATTTCTTTTATTGTTCTGGTTTTAACAAAACAGAACCTTGTAATATTATATAATTGCTTAGATCATCATAATGACTTTATTACTAATAGAGTAAGAGATGTTTTAAGTGTACATTGCTGTGTTTTTCTTATTTCTGGCAGTCTGTATTTACGAACTACGATCATGATGGAAGAGGCTTCATTTCCCAGGAAGACTTTGAGAAAATTGCTGCAAGCTTTCCTTTTTCATTTTGTGTCGTGGACAAAGACAAGTAAGTGTCTAATATGATTTTAGTTTAATGTATTAAACAGACCTGGTGAACAAATAAACATGGAATCTGTAATATTCTGAAATTGTCCATGCAGAAAAAAGAATGACAGTATGTTAAATGGCTGATGTCTATAGACAAATACTGCATAAAAATGTAGCAGTATGTATTAGTATATGCATCACTGGCACATACTGCTACACTAAACTACACTACACCACACAGGAAAGGATTATTCATATTTACTATTGTCAAAAAGGTGTAAGACATCAGAGCTTAATATGTATAATTTTGCTCTTTTAGTAGTCAACCCTACTAACATGTACTGGAAATGTGAAAAGTGCACAGTTTGATATCAAGACAGCACATAGCAATCATCAGAAACAGGGGTCTAGGACCCCCAGATTGCACTTTAAAAGATTAGTATTGATTCAAAAATCTTTGAAATCCATGTAAGGATATAAGGCAGAGTGAATGAATGTCAGTAATACAATCAAAGTACACTTTGCCGTAATCTATGACATTACACACACTCATCAATACAGCAAAAATACAGCTACTACAAATGATGTCAAGTCAACTGCAATCACCATTGGCTTTCATTTTCTAAAGCCTATTGAAACATTTTTAGACAGGCTTGAGTTTGAAATGGGCATCAATATAATGGATTATACTAATTACTTAACAGCAGGCCAGTGTTTAGTTCTGTGGCCTTCAGCCATGGTTCAGGGGTAACAACGTACATGTTCAGGTGTTTTCTGCTCTAACTTATACAGCTCCTAATCAGTCTGTTTTTGAGTTAAAGTGGCTGTGTTACATGACATTGCATTCATTTGGCAGACATTTATCCTTACAACATGAGGACACACTGTTTCAGGACAGTGTGAGAGCCAGGGGAAATCTGTATGTAGGAGTAGTGCAAGAAGATAGATAGTGCATTGGGAGAGCAGATGCTCTCTGAACAGAACAGAGTTTTCAGGAGGTTTTTGAAGACAGAGAGGGATTCTGCTTCTCTGGTGACCTTTGGCACCTCATTGAAACCACAAATGAGACCAGTCTGGACTGAGTTTGCTTTGAGTATTGGAATGGCAGAGCCAGATGATGTTCCGTGGAGGAGCGGCGGGAGCGATTAGGAACATAACGCTGAATGGCAGGATTAAGGTTGCTGGGTGCTGACCCAGATGTCACTCTGTAGGCAATAGTTAATGACTTGAATTTAATTTGGGCAGCCGTGTTAGAACAATGAACACACTAACGTACGGTGGACAGAGTCTGGTACAGGAAAAAAATGATACTGAGACACACAAACACATTTAAAGTCTACTCCAATAACAAGCCTGCACAAATAAAATACACTACTTGGACAAAAGCATTGGGATGCCAGACCATTTAATGCCAGGGACTTTAATGACATCTCATTCAAACAGACTTTAATAAAAAGCTGGTCCCCACTTTGTAGCTTCCACTCTTCTTGGAAGGCTTTTTGGACAGTTTCTGTGGGAATTTGTGTCTATTCAGTCAGGCACTGATGTTGGACTAGAAGGTGTGGCTCAGTGCTGGATGGGGTTGAGGTCAGGGCTCTGTGTGGGCCAGTCAAGTCCTCACGTTTTGTGCACTGGGGCACAGTTATGCTGGAATAGTTTTTCCCCAAACTGAGTCCACAAAATTGGAAGCACAGCATAGTCTAAAATGTCTTAGTATGCTAAAGCATTAAGATTAGCCTTCACTGCAAGGACCACCTGCATTCAATAATTAAGAGGTGTGTCCCAATACTTTTGTCCATATAGTGGTAACATAGGTTGATAGTTTAAAAAATTACAAATTGCACTTTTCTCTGATCCAGATCCATGCTACAGCAGTCACATCTTAATCCTTCTATATATTCACTGCAGAGATGGGCTCATCAGCAGAGAGGAGATCACGGCCTATTTCATGCGGGCCAGCGTCATCTGTTCCAAACTTGGTCTGGGCTTCTCCCACAACTTCCAAGAGACCACATACATGAGGCCCACCTTCTGTGATAATTGCTCTGGATTTGTAAGTCATGCTGGCATGCATTACTCATCATGTCGCATCATAATTAATCAACCAGTTTGGCTGAAATGTGTTTATTTTTTTCCCTTTCATAGTTGTGGGGTGTCATTAAACAAGGCTACCGATGCAGAGGTGGATATTTACTTCTTTTACTATTATATGAATTACCAGGGGTGTCCAGTCTTCTTCACAAAGTGCCAGTGTGTCTGCAGGCTTTTCCACCCAAGCAGGGACTCATGCAATAAGATGTTTGAAGACTGATACCATCCAGTTAGACAAGTATAACCATGTGTGCTCCTTCTTGTTTGGAACAAAGCACCACACTGGCTCTTTGTGGATACAACTGGGAACCCCTGGTCTGTTTTATGGCCTGTCTTTAACCGCACACAATTCTCGTTGTTGTGATTCAGATTGTGGAATGAATTGCCACAAGTCTTGCAAGGATCAAGTGGCATTTGAGTGTAATAAGAATGCCAAAACCAGCACCAATGCAGACTGGAGCCCTCCATCTAATACTACAGACAGTACAGCTCCTGGAGGTCATGATGGTGAGACTGCAATATACAATTTGCTCATTTGTCTTTTGACTTCGTACTTATTAAAAAAATAAATATTTACACAACAAAAATGTGCTATATTTACCTACCTTATTACCTACCTACAAAGTTGCGTTGGCAAATGGACTTCATTTCCTCAAGCATGTGTTGAACTCGATTTCAAAATCTTCTGTACATTTTCAAAGGAATCCCATTCAGAAGACTGGCAAGGCCATGCCAGCTGTTTTTTGGGGTGTTCTTGACCATCTCTTTCTTAGTTAATGAGAGAGAATTCTCCTCTATTCTCCTGATATACCACTCCATTCATGTTTCCTTTGATTAATACTTGTTTCTCCTTACTGTAAATGAAAGTTACAGAACTGCAGTGAACACCTTTTGCTGAATTTTGTACTTGTCTTGACCAATTTTTTGGCTCAAAATTCTCTGTCTTGTAATTTCAGAAGGAGCCCAGTTCGTATACGCAGGCAATACTCCTACAGACAATGTTGAGCAGCACAAACAGTTACACCCGAATTCTGCGTCCTATAGCAATCCCTCAAACATACCGCCAAGAACCTTTTTGGTGCACAGAAGTACCCAGACAGAAGTAAGTTCAACACCCAGCCTGCTGCAGCCCACTCTGCTGTCTCCCAGCCCCACATCACTGACCCCCTGCCCCAGCCCTGTCCCTCAGCGGAAACGAGCCTGTGCCAGCAAGACGTCCACTACCCTGAACCCCGGAGAGGAGAGCAAGTCAGCCTACGATTCTCTCGAGGTTTGTGGTGGATTTGCATCACAAACGCCTGTACTTCATAGTCAGTTTTAGGTAGACTTTGGTGCTGTTAGAGGCCTTGGGTGATGGGTTTGATTATTGATTATACCTGATGAGGTCAATTCAATTTTATTTATAGGCCTATAGTGCTTTTTATAACCAAAGCTGTCACAAAGCAGCTTTACAGAGTCCAGGCCCAAGCCCCTAGTGAGCAAAAACTCCCTAAAGCTTATGAGAAAACTTGTGAGGATCCAAGATCATAAATTCCTGCATTCCTATGGACATTTTCTTGCTGTATAAATGTTTAGAAGATATGCTAATTGGCCATGCCCCATAATTACAACCCCCTCACCAATATGGAGGATTTACCTTAAATGATGAAAATGTAAAATCTGAAAAAAAAACTTCACTGCTTGACAGAGATTGGTGGTTGCCCCGCGGAAAAAAGCCGTCGAGCGTTCCATGGGGTAAAAAAGTGATGGGACAGCAGGGCAAGGTGAACGGTTTTTGGCTAAAATCTCTATCTCCGGCAGCTATTATGGCAAAAACATTGAGTGCAAGATATATTTTTTGGATTTAAATGTTCATATTTAACATTTAGATTTAAGATTTAGATATACTGTATATTTAACATTTACCTTTAACATTTCAAGAGAAATTTTTTTTCTTAAACTACACATTTAGCTCTATATGCATGAAAATTGCACTAAATGGTGAAAAAATGACACCTTATTTTTTAAAACTGTTTTTACAAAGGGCACCGCATAACATACATACTAAATATGCACTGTAATGTATAAACTTTCTCTACATGACTGTCTTTACTCTGAAAAAGGTCAAAAGAAAAAACAAACACTCCTAATGATGGCTTCTAATGATAAAAATAGGCCACCTCATGTAAAAATATATTTGCTATACTGACAAATATTTTCAGCGATTTATAGAACAATCTGAAAGTAACTGTCCTTAATTGTAGACAGTCCTATGTAGTTTGGATGCAGCTCTTTTATAATAGTGTCAGGCTGTATTGTTGTAAGATTTTTCTCTTTGTCATATTCCTATTGTCTGTGTGTGTACCCAGGAGAATCAGTCTCTTTTGAAGACAAATGAGGGCCTCCGACGGAAGCTGAAAGAAGCTGAGCGTGAGGTTGAGATCCTAAAGACACTGCTTAAACGACATACTCTTCGTCCAGTGGAGGAGGATTCTTTCTCTTCCTCTTCCTCTTAACTTATTCAACTTATTCTTTGTTGTCCCCTCAAAATATAGGACTGTGCACATATGCTGTAATGTAAGATTAATAGCTTAGCAAACTATGGTAACTCCTTTAAAGTAGACTTTTAAGTAGAAATGTTAAAAGAAAACTCCCCTCATATTGTGCTGGAGGTCCTTTAGTTAGGGAGTTGCCCCTGTGATCAGGTGGTCATGGGTTCAAATCCCCAGACTGTCAGTGGCACCACTGAGGTAACCTTGAGCAAGGTACCATCCCCACACACTGCTCCTGGGCGTCCCCCGTTGGTGGCAGCCCCGTGTCTTTTGGTGAAAGGGTTAATTAGAGAGAATGAATTTGGTTTGGTGTATTCACACGTGACTTCAAGGGGCCACTTTATTAAATAATATTGTTTAAATACTTGTGATCAGTCTGTGTAAACTATTCATTCCATCTTGGCAATGCACCTTGGCCTACAAGACCAGGCTCCTCTCTTTGAATGCAATCTGAAACGGTTGCTGTCTGAAAAACATTTGGATTCACTGGAAAAATCTGACAAAAATAACAGTGTTCTTAGCATGTTCCAGCCTCTGTGCATGAATCCCTTTTCAAGGATGGGCTTTCTCTGCTTGCGGCTTTATCAGCAAGCCACTGAACTTTTTCTTTTTTAAATCAAAGTGACTTTCCCCAGACACCATGTTGAGCGATACAGGCTTTCCCATGTATTTTAACACTCTTCTCCCTTATAATGTATCTTCTTCTTAATAATAATGATAATTATCTCTGACTAAAATGAGCTTTATGTGAGATATTCTAGAAACATAAATTACTATCCTATAGTCACCCTAGTTTATTTGTTTCCCCCCCTTATAGAAGTCAGTTGAATAATCCTCAAGAAGTTATATAAATCTTAGAAAGCTACACAGACAAGTAAGATATCCAAGTATGAAGAAATGGAATAAAAACAAATTATTACAAAACATTTATTTGTTTGTTATAAAAAATATATTTGTCACAAAATTTATGACTTTTGGAGGGATTTCAGTAAATCCTGACAATTATATGATTCCGCGAGAGTCTTCATATTCTCAGATGCCTTGATTGTCCCAAGAAGACTCATTACATCAGAGAGAACAGCTCTGGAAAATAAGAAGACACCACAGTTAGAGCCTGCAGAGATGTTCAGAGTTCTTTCCTGTATTAAAGGATGAGTGAAAAAGCTTTTAATTAGCTTGACTCTGAAATACGTGATTTGTGGAGTCCTTGAGGGACCACAAAAATATCAAGATTCAACTGTATGGGGATAGGTCCATTTGAATTCTGTAAAATAGAATTCAAATGGACCTATCCCCAAACATTCGGAACAAATGTTTACTTTTAATATCAAATTTCGAATGTCACACAAATACACACATTCCAGTAGGGTATGTACAGTGGGGCAAAAAAGTCAGCCACCAATTGTGCAAGTTCTCCCACTTAAAAAGATGAGAGAGGCCTGTAATTTTCACCATAGGTATACCTC
>JBBPDC010058162.1:0-11122 GCA_037974485.1 Hemigrammopetersius urotaenia
TATATATATACACCCAGGCCCTTCTACACTGCTTTGTCAAAAACAGACTTTATGAGCAATATTAGCACAATAAGCACAGATTTGACTTTTGTGTGAAAATCACTACAAAAAGTGGTAGATTATAGAATGTTAGTCAATATTGTTGCTGTTGAAACTTGGACAGCAAGTTACATTTACCCTCCACACGAGAGAGAGCATTGCATCTCATGTTTTTCATGTTTGTCCACCCTTAGCCTTATTTAGTCAAACACTAACAATGAGAGAGGTGAGCGAAACTCAATTCTCTATTCTCCTGGAACCCTTGTGCTCGAGGCTGAGTTTATGTCCCATTCCAACCATCAGCTAGTTCACCTGATGCCACGACACTGGGAGGGTGGAGGGGAACAAGCTCTTTCTTTTAATCAAGTGAAGCTAACGCAATGTCACTGGACAGCTCAAAGTGTTTGGATGAGTTGGGGGAGTGGGGGGTCCATCCTAGTCATCCAAACAGAGCAAAGCCAATTATACTGATGGTGACTTTTGGCCAAAGATGGCTGAGGCATCATCAGAGGCTGAATCTGCAATCCCCTCATGATTTTTTTAAAAAAATCCCAATTAGTTTAAATAAAATCTGAATTCCAAAAGTTTTTCAGGAAGTAATTATGTAGGTATGGGCCTGCATACATTCAGAGTTCAAAACATACAGCATAAGCTTAAAAACCCTTTGGATTTAAAGAGGAATTAAAGTAAAGGCAGGCTACATTTACCCTCCTCTGGCGGTGCAGAGTGGATAATGGTGGTGGATGACCCCACCCTCGTCTGTCCACCAGTGGCTCCCTTCCATGTTCAGGCTCTGTTACATATTGCTAAAACGTTGTATTTTTAATTGGAATGTTCATATACAGTTAAAAAAATAACAAAAATATTTAAAATACTAGTGGTCACTAGTAACTGTAGCAAATTAAGTGCACTTTACATGGATTTATGCTTTTCGGGATTTTTTTTATGTGATGAATTCGCCTCAAGCCCTCAACTTCTCACTCTACACCAATTTGTCGCTGACATTTAGTTACTAATTCCTTTTTTATGTTTAATTTCATTATATTCCGCCTCTGGCAGCTGTCAGGCAGCCTGGCAGCCGGCCAAGCCTCTCACTTTCTTTCATCTTTTTTAGAGAAAAAGAACGGCATAAAAGAAAGCAGCCAACCAACTTCAGTTCAGACTCACTGATCCCAGTTTTAGGCAGGGCAACTGGATCTCGACGGGTGGGCACTTCATAGTTTCCCCAGGAAGCCTATAGATCTGAGCAGAACAGAAGGCGAGAGCATGTCTTCCAGCCATAATTATCAGTGTGAAGACGTTCTGTCGAATAGATGTTTTTCAATCATTTAATCTGAGTTTAGTAGGTCTTGCCCTGAGGCCGTTTAACACTTTGTCTTTTTTTGGCCTTTACCAGTAATGAAGCAACTTCCCCAAGTACAGGAGGAGTTCTTTATCATAGTTTTGTCCGTATTGAGAAAACAGTCAAGTGTTGTATCCATTACAATGCTAATACCATTGGGTATGTAAACACAGCCTGCAGGGGACAATTTTCTTAACCCATCTTAAGATGTGTTTTACATGTTGTTAAAAAATGATCAAGAAGGAGCCAAGGCTTCAGTTAGAACAACCACAAAAGCTGCAACTAATTAATAGAACACCACTTTCTAAAAGGATGATTTTATATATCAGCTTTTATATAACAGCTACATTTTTATATGACAGTTACAATAATGTTTTTTTCACCTGATGCCACGATACCAGGAGGTTGGAGGGTAACGAGCTCTTTCTTTAAATCAAGTGA
Source organism: Hemigrammopetersius urotaenia (assembly GCA_037974485.1). Lineage (NCBI taxonomy): Eukaryota > Metazoa > Chordata > Actinopteri > Characiformes > Alestidae > Hemigrammopetersius > Hemigrammopetersius urotaenia. Next base: position 1,823 of record JBBPDC010058162.1, read on the forward strand.
AGCTAACGCAATGTCACTGGACAGCTCAAAGTGTTTGGATGAGTTGGAGGAGTGGGGGGTCCATCCTAGCCATCCAAACAGAGCAAAGCCAATTGTGCTGACGGAGACTTTTGAGTCATAATCAGGCACTCAGGCACTGAATCTGCGATCTCCTCATATTTTTTTTTTTTTTTTTAAATAAACCCTGTTTGTTTAAATAAAATCTAAATTACAAATGTTGTTCGGGCCTGCGTACATTCAGAGGTGAAAAAATACGACATAAGCTTAACAATCCCTTTGGATTTAAAAGGTAATCAAAGTAAAGGCAGGTTTACACTGTGCCTTTACATGTCAGATACTACCCACCTAATAATGGACTGAAAATTCATCCTAAGCTTTCTTTGGTAAATGGATTTGGTCTAACACTGTCTTTTTTGGTAATGAAGCAACTTCCCCAAGTTGTAGGGGATACTCCTTTAAGTAGCCCCTACAATTTTGTTGTATGTGTAGCATCCTGCTGTAGTACAATGACAATAAAGACCTATCTTATTATCTTTTTCTCAGCCACGAAACTCTAATTTCAGACAAATATTAAGCACAGTCCACTAAAATTAAAATTCGCACAGTCCACTTGACTGACACTGTTTAACCGTTGGTAGACACTTTTCCTTGAGTCATCGACTTATCACAGAAATAATACCCTAAACTTGTTTTCTTTTCTGTGATCGGTCTTGAATACGCACTGCATGATGTATGGCACCAGAACAGACCCTAGCTAATAACAGCTCAGACGGTTTAAAACAACATCCAAACCCTGACTACACACTCTCTGTCTAGACCATTCCATATCATCTCTCTCAGCTTTCTCGCCTGGAAACATTAAGGCCCTGTCTCACACATTCGCACTGTCATTAATCTAAATCCTTTGTTTAATGAGCCACTACAATAGGGTGGCTGTGAAGGCCATGACAAAATCAGAGGCGTTGACTGATGTGGCCCAACGGAGACTTGACTAATCTCCCTGGGGTAAGCTACCAAAATGTGGGACCTTAATGGAGCTACATTCAGAAAATAGGATCAAAATGAACTTCTTCTGTATGGTGTATTACAAAAGCCAGAGAAAAGGAGTGAAAAGGATCGCAAAAGTAGGTCAAGAAAACCCAATTAAATGAATATTAAACTTGATTGTTTATTTGTTGAGAGATATTTTTCAGTATGTCATATCTGCAATTGGCAAATATGAACCTTTGCCCCCATCATACAGCAATAACTGACCCTGGAAACTGATGATTAGTCTTGACCATTAAGCTGGAGTCATTTTGAACTGTTCAGAACAGATTCCTGGATATTCCACATTTCTATTCCGGCTATTCCAAAACATGAGCTTCATTTCTCTTTACTCGCTGTTTGGTAGAACAACTTGTGCTTGGAACTGTTGTCTTGTTGCTATTATTGAGGCCACAGACAGATGTCCTGATACTTTCCTAGAGAGGTTCCTTGTACGTACAACACAGAATTCATTGTTCTGTCAATAATGTCAAGCTGTCCTCGTCCAGATGCAGCAAAACAGCCCCAAAACAGGATACTTCCGCCACCATGTTTCACTGATAGGATCAGGTTCTTATGCAAGAATGCCTTGTTTCCAGTTTTCCATTCAAACCAGAAAGTTCTATTTTGGTCTTATCCATTCACAAAACATTTTTAATAGCCTTTTTCGGGAATGGCCATCTAGTCTTTAGGTCAGTGGCTATCACCTTGGATATGTCATGCTCATCATTGTTGTTCCGTGTACTCCTGATGGTGGACTCAAGAACATGACCACTATGCCAATGTGAAAGAGGCTTTTAGATGCTTAGAATTTACTCTGGGTTCCTTTGAGACTTCATGGATTATTACACTCCTTGTTCTTTGAGTGATCGTTGTTGGTCAGCCACTCCTGGGGAGAGTAACAATGGTTGTGAATTTCCTCCATTTGTGCACAGTCTGTCAATCTGGGGGTCAGTGGAGTCCACATCTAATGAGCATCAACTCTTCTTCAGAGTTCCTTGGAAATCTCCTTGGCTTGTGATACACTTCCACACATACGTGTTTTAAATAAAACAGGGCATCCACTCATGCCTGACTGTCCCAGTGACTGAAAACACCTGACTCTAATCCCACCTTCACATGAAGATAAAGATGACAGTGAAGATGTGTAATACTGGACCAGTATTAATAAATGAATAAAAAATAATAAATGTCTAACTATAATCGCTTTGTGTCTTTTACTTAACTATATTGGGTTCTGTTCCTCTATACTTTAGGAATTCAGACTTGTGAAAAGGCTAAATGTCTATGAAGGTCCAGAATTGTGAAAGCTAAAGCTGGGCAATGACCTTTTTTTCATTCAAAGCCCCCCAGCTTTGAAATAATCTGGGACTCAGACACTGTCTCATTTTTCAGATGTAGGCTACAACCCTACTTGTTTATTCAAGCTTTTGGTCATTATTTTTTCTCTTTATATAGAAAGTGCATATCTAGTACAGAATGGTCAATCTTTCAGGGTGATTTCATATCTGTGACATCCCTCCAAACTCCAAGTTTCCTTTGGCGAGACTGTTTTATCTACAGTACTGTGCAAAAGTTTAGATGAATTTTCCAAAAAAATATTAATAAATAGAAATACAGTAAATAGTGATGCTATGTTCAGTATATCAGTGTGTGGAATTGATTGCGGAATTACTTGTAGTTTCCATCAGAAACCTGGTTTGACTCGATCAGTCCTTCATTAAATTAAATCAGGAGCTGCTGATGGAGTTTCACAATCCAAACAACGGCTGGAGGAACCGAGGAGGAACCTGGAACTGAACCCATGTTCTCCTCACCAGCTCACACAATATTGACTACTTTTTACAAACAAAACAAATCTTTATCAAAATGGCTTTAACCAACTGGCACAGATTTTAGCACAGTGCTGTAGGTCTCTTATTTTTGCTCTCATTATATTTATATTCCATATCCTGTATCCAGAATTTCTTTTCTCTGGATCATCCTCAGGGTTTCTTCCTCGCCTGTGTACTAGACCAGATTGAGCATCATTGGGGTCTCTAGCTTTTCAGTCCAATTTGACTTCCATGGATCACCTTCATATGCTACTATTCACCCAGACTCCAACTGAAGATCCTGCTACAGCTATCTAGAGGTCTAACAGGCCATCAGTGGTCTGTACACCTCTGCATCTTATATTCTGTTAGTTCAGTCCATGCTGAAATTCTTTCATTCTTTCTCTCTATCCTTTTCCCACTAGAGTTGGATGGGTTTCCTTTTTGAGTTTTGGTTCCTTGCAATGTTCCTTCCTCCAGCATTAGGGAGTTTTTTCCTCGACTCACCAGGGGCTTGGACTCATTCTGTAAAGCTGCTTAGTGACAGTGTAGGCTGTAAAAAGTGTGATATAAATAAAGTGTGGTTGACTGGACCTGCGCTCCTACTGCATGGTGGCATGGTGGGAGACCAGGGGTGTTTCTCAGTAAATCATAGGAATGACTTGATTATTTTTCATTGGAGGCCTGAGAGAGAGAGAGAGAGAGAGAGAGAGAGAGAGAGGGAGAGAGAGTAATAAGGTGTTTTCTTGGAAGTCGCTGGCGATTGTTCTCTGGTGGACTGAATGTAATTGGCGAGTTTGTAGTTGAGCTCACAATATCCCGTTCCTCTTCCGGGGGCTTGATGACTAAGTAGAACTTTTGTCTGACGTTGCCATCCTACCCAGCCGCCGCAGCCCATGGGAACAACCGAGCCGAGGGTGTGCATGAGTGTGTTCAAATGTGGCCTTGTAATAAGTTGCTTATGGGGACCTGGGCAGAAAAATTTTGTGAAGGAATAAGTGCAGTAATTGAATTCAGATGGAAGAGAAACAAAATTCTAGCCTTAAAATTAAGACTAGGGTTGGGTTAGGTGGACAGAAGAACATGGACGGACCCCATAATGGCAGTAATACAAACCTGCTTGTGTGTTTTCTCATCTCCATATATGGCATGTGGGCATTAGGCACTGAGCGGCAGCGTGTGGGAAGCAGTGTTTTCTCAGCGTTAGCCTTCATTACTACAGGCGGAAGTGCTAATGGCTGTTTGGACAGCGCGAGGGGCGAGGGGCCGTGGTCCGGGGGTTTTTTTTTTTTGGTTTGTTTCCCTTCACTGATCCCGTCTGGCCTGCGGGGTCAGATGTATGGCTGCCTTTAAATTCCCCTTAAGCTACATAAACGGGAAGCCAAAGCCGAATGCTACAAATGAGCACTCTGGCCATCATCCCCAACACTTGATTCATGACAACTCAACAGGCTAAATACAACATAACTGGCATAAGCTGCTTTGCACCCAGTGCGGAATAGCCTTGAACACAGCATGGGCTGCCAACAAGACGCCCGGGTCTGCAGCGGTGAAAAACGAGGGAGTATTGCTTTCTCACGCATGTATTATGACCCTCAGCTTTAATAACTTCTGAAAGCCCACTTTTTCTTGCAGGCAGAGCATTTAATTAGGAAGGAGCGCCTCGGGCAGCCGCTGTATGGAAGAAAGGCAGCAAGTCTCATGATGAAGGACTTGTTTTGGGCAAGCTGACACAGCCAGGCATGACCACATACATCACAAATTATTTCTTACCGAACCATTACACTGCCGAGTCTAAACACGGAGGGACGAAGCGCGAACTGGATAAAAGAGACAAAAAAACATACGCTTATGAGCACTGACACGTTTAAACTAAAGTCACTCAGTGTGATGCAGGGAACAGTGACTATTCCCAGGAACTCGGATTAATCTGGTATTGGGAAAGCAGCTGCAGCGCTGTGTCTCTTCCGCTCCAGTCTGAAATGATCATGCCTACACTCTACTTCCTCCGCCTCAATCAGAAATGAGCGTGCATGTGTTGTACTCCATCTGTTCCAATTAGAAATGATCATGCTTATGCGATATTCCCTCGACTCCCATCATAAAGTATCATTTATAAGCCACACACCAACTATTCCAATCACTGGTATGTTCCATACTCCCACTATTTTCTGATCATTAATTCCATCCATGAGCCATACTCCCACTATTCCAATCAGAAAGGATCATATGTATGGCGGAATCTCACTTTTCCTAAAATACACACACTATGCCATACTCCTTCAATTAAAATGATAATGCACATACTTTATTCTCCCTATTCCATGTCATTCATATGCCATGCTCCCACTATTATTATTCATATGCATACTCACACAATCAGAAATGATAATGCATGTATCATACATTTACTTTTCCAATAGGAAAAGACCATACTTGAGACTACACTGTATCACAAAAGAATAATTTCTATCTGCTACCTTGTCTAATCCATGTGTTCTATGCTACATCCAGTGTGCTGAATTCAAATCTGAAGGCACATTTTGTTACATCTGATGTAAGTTTTTCATGCATTAGAACCTCATCAGAACCTTCACATCCAGCAGAATGTCACTTCCAGCAGAACAGTGCGCCAGGATAGACGGGTTTTGACTTCAGAAATCCAGAAATTTTAGTCACACAGAGTCAGGGCTCTGAGTAAAGGGCACAGCTTTCCTTTTCCGCTGAACTACTGAGTGGGTAACCAACAGTACAGCAGGTATGAGGCCCAGCTTTCATCCTGCTCTCCAGTTTTACATCTGAAACTTGTAAGCAATCATCAATTTCTTGGTCATTTATTTACCACAAATGCTACAGAAACTGACAAAATGGTTGCCACAGCTGCCCCAACTCATGTTTTGCTTGAACATCTACCACATCTCCAAGAAAACTGCAGCATCTGTTTTGCTGTAGGAGCCCTGTTCTCTGTCTAGAAGGCTGAAAGGTGTTCTTTACACGCCCTCGTGAAAACCCTATAAAACAGACGAGCCGTGATCCGCCTCGTCTTAAACTGAGCTTTGATCAGCTCATCAACAGGCCTTGAACGTATTTCAAATGAGGCAGCAGCAAACATGCATCTGACAGAAACAGCTGTTATTATGTTGATGTGCAACAATACATGTATCAAAATACCCGATTAGTGCAAAACAACCTATAGCTTAAAATCTAGATGTTCTAGGAAAAAAGTTTCATGTAAATCCCATGTTTGAGTTCCAGAAGCAATACCTTGTTTTCCATTGCTATTGAACCCCACTTTCGGTTTGAAATAATCACGCTATTGCCATATTCCAAGGGTGTTACTACCTGTAAGCAGGTGCTACAGTTGTGCATTGTGTGCTGAATGTTGCGGGGGGCGTTCTTAATGTCTTTAATCAAATAAGTAACCAAATATGATAAAACATTTACACATATATATGTTAGTATGAACTCATGGCTGCATATCATAGTGTCCCACCCACATGGGACATTTCCCTGAAAAAAGTCAGACGTCTAACCCTACATTAAAAAGTGGGAAGCGAGTGCATAGGCCTTGCTATTTTCTGTACATTCTTGTAATATATGGTGGTCTATTATAAGTGGCCAGATAACAAATTTGTATCATCAACTGTACAGCAGAGCTGTAGTCAGGACCAGCACTGTTGACTGGTTACGCCTAAATCATGACAAAGAGGTTAAGAACCCTCCTCAACACTTACTGACCCATTTATAATGTGTGTTTGTGTGTGTGTGGATGGAGAAACAGTATACTTCTCAGTACTTGTATTATAGGTGAATTTTGGTGCTGCTTCTCCTCTGGGAAGGAGAGGTTCCAGCTCTTACAACAGCGTTATATCCTGCTCCCACAACATTGTGCATGTACTTTTTGACTGGATAATCAGGGGTTGAGTACTGACTGTTTAAAGTTCAGAATTCTGTGGGCAAGTCACTTTGGGAATCAATACAGAGAGTCTCAGAGTAAGCATTTTGATGTCAGCCTGTCAGCTACAGCAGGAAACGTGGAGCAAAAAGCAGCCACGGCACAATCTGAAGACACTAAAAGCCTTTAAGACACTAAAGCATAGTCCAGACTCAAGTCTGAGTCCACAGAAAAGGCATCTCAAGTACAAACTGTAGCCTGAGTCCATGAAAAAAAGCGTCTTAAGTTAGAGACCATGGATAAAGTGTCTAAACCTGAAGACTCACCGGTTTAGAGAGACTCTCCTCTCCTAAAGCATTACTCTTACATAAAGATTTAAAGATGTAGTAGAACACACCTCAGCATGAACAGCACGAAATTCTTCCTCTGTATTTAACCCATTCACCAAGTGAAGAAGCGGGCAGCCAGGAACACAGTGCCAGGGAAGCAGTGTATATGTTACTCAAGGGAACCTCAGAGGTGCTTAGCAGTCTTGGAAATCAATCCAATGACTTCCTGATCACAGGGCAAGCGCCCAAACCACTAGGCCACCAGCTGCCCAGTATTTAGCACTTAATACTGTCCTCTGGTTCTCACACTATCTCATCCTGTGTCCTCTTGTTTCGAGGACAGAATATGTCATATAGCCATAATATATGGGCAGCTGGTGGCCTAGTTGTTAGGGATTTCACCCCACAATCAGAAGGTTGTGGGTTTGAATCCCAACACGGCTAGCAGCCCCCTGCTTCACGTGGTGAATGGGTTAAATGTAGAGAGAAAGAATGTCACACTGTGTGCTGTGGTGTGTTCACGCGTGACTATAAGGGGCCACTTTTCTTTATTGTTGGTTGCTTTGGATAAAATGTCTGCCAAATCATTGGCATGTAGTGCAATGTAAAAAAGCATCTCAAGACCAGACTCAAGTCCAAGACCAGACTTGAGTATTACAGACCTGCCACACTGTTAATTTTGCTGTTGCCAGTCATTTAAAACCTTGACCAGCCTGAATTAGGGCCCGGTTTAGGCTCTTTATGCCCCTGCTGTATTCCCACTACAATAGGAAATGATCACATGCCATATTCAGTGCTTTAACATCTTGGTCATAGGATTTGTTAACGTCTCCCAAAGCATGATTGACACAGACTTCCTGAAACAACAAAGGCTGATGAGAGAAATGTGATATCTACCTGTGGATTTGGTCAGAGTTAAGGTGTTTATTTATTTTGACGATATTTTCTCCCTCTGACCTGGTTAAGAGGGCTATAAGGGCCGTAAGAGCCGTAATAAAACCAGGATTAAGGAGCTTTAGACTTCACAGAGACTCTCCAGTTCAGGCTCGCGCTCCAGGCTGGTCTGGCTTAGGCCTGAGTTGGCCGTTTTGTCTTCAGCAGACGAGACCAGATGTTTACACTTACGGGGAATATCGTGTTAGCAACGCTGTGGGAATGCGCAAAAGCGGATCAAACACTTACCCGGACAAATTAAAGCCTTTCCTTCAAGATAACGGTAATGACTTAATGAAATTAATGACATTCCCATATGTTTATCTGCTGGATCCACTTTGGTGCACCATCGTGTTAGGCTACACCACAAGTGCCTCGAAGGACATCTGGCTGAGAGACACTGACTTTTTGTCTCAGTGTGGACAATATGGAGAGGTGTACAGTCCACCATCCACCTTGGAGTGAAAGATAAACCTGGAACTGTGTTTCCAATGAATGCACCAAGTGTTACCTTGGTATTCTCTACTTATAGTCATTTTTAAAGGACCAAACTGAATTGTCTTCACTCTTTCATAATACAAAACGTGTCCTTCGCCTCTTAGTCCATACAGTCTCCATATGGAAGGTAAGCTGCAAAAACAGTTTTGAATGAATGCATTTTCAAACATCCTACAGAGCCTGCAGCAGTTTATGCCCCCATCAATGCTTGTAAGAGCCGTTCTGGCTCAGAGCGCTTTTAAATGAAACGCAATGCGGCCAGTCAGAGGTTATTACACTTATCAGTCTAAAAGACACAATAACAAAAACAATGTGTTTAATTCTAAGGGATCAAGGAAGGTCATGCAATCATGAGTGATGTTTCTGGTACGTAAACTCGCAAACATTGTAAGAGGACCTCATTTGGAGGTGGAAAGGGAGGGGGGTACAAGATGTAGAATGTGAGCTCTTTAATGCACCAAAGTGCATGTAGCCCAAGACAGGATGAAACTGCTAGGCCACAATGTCCCCCTTCCTTTAAAGCACTGCAGCATCTGTTTTGCTGTAGGAGCCTTGTTGTTTCTGTCTAGATGTTCTTTACACATCCTTGTGAATGTAGGGGCATAAAACATAGTCACTTTGTGTGTGTGTGTGCAAGTGAGGCCCCATAAGCAGAGTAAAGAGGCCCAGGCTGAATGTGATTGAGGTGTAAATGGACACACTGCAGTTTTACAGCACTCCTTTATAGACTCTCTCTCTCTCTCTCTCTCTCTCTCTCTCTCTCTCTCTCTCTCTCTCTCCCTCTCTCTCTCTCCCCCTCTCTCTC
>JBBPDC010058171.1:0-11120 GCA_037974485.1 Hemigrammopetersius urotaenia
TAAACAAAGCCTTCTTTGTAAAATTGATGACTTAGTGTGTTCATTATATATTATATATTGGGTTGACATAGAAATGCAATTAATTACGATTAATTTTTTCCATATTTGCGATTAACTTGTTAATTTTAATTAATCGCTTTACAGCCCTAATTTAAAGTTAAAGGACGGTCTAGAATTTGCCTCTGTATCACCACACAACCAGTTAATAGGATGTCAGGCATACATTGTTGCAGATTCCTTCATCTTATATATATGACCCGATCTGCTATAATGAGTCGGAAGTCGACTTTCTATTTATTTAGATACAGGCCAATAATGTTGAAAACCATCAAAAATATCGATTTTTCTTTTTTGGTCTTCTATGAAAGAAAAGGTCTTCAAAATTAATCTCCCAAGGTTTCATCGTGGAAATAATTGTAAAAATGTACTTAAATGGCTATTTACGTTGAGCTGCAGCTCTCAAATCTTACAAAAATATTAATTATTTGATAAGTATTTAATAAATATATTGAAATAATTGATGCTTCAGTCTGAAGTTCAATACAAAACACTTTCAACTCTTGAGGAGTCTCTCTACTCCTTGAAGATTCTCAGTCCTTGTGATTTCCTAAATGTCCCGCCTCTGTCTAACAACGCACAGACGGGTCCTTACTGTCCTCTGTTCTTAGTCAGGACCTCCTTTAGAGAAACAGGCTTTTCACACAGCCTCACGTTACTCCTGCTTAGAACACAGAAGAGAGAGAGAGAGGAATAGCTGATAGATGGAACACACTGTCAGAGGACGTGTCACTCGTCTCTCAATCACTCAAGTCCTCTTCCTCTGATCGCGGTGATGGTCGAAGCCTTCAGTCCTGAAGTCTTTTCCTGAATAGGAACACACAGTTCCCAACTCACTCACACCAGACTCACACAGCACAGTTCAAACCACAGGGCGATAGGTTTTCTTGAGTCGGAACGACTGTACATAACCTTGATACATTTTCTACTCATACGGTGCTTCTTCACCGTTCCCTCTGGCTCCCAATACAGAATCCCAATGAGCTTGGTGACGACGCACTGCTTCTCTGGTTCGACCGGGAATTAAATACGCTCTCAGCCAATCACATGTCACACTCACTCAGCTCCTAATGAGCTCACCTGTATTCATTCACTCCCTCACACACTCAGCTCCTAATGAGCTCACCTGTATTCATTCACTCCCTCACTCACTCAGCTCCTACTGAGCTCTCCTGCGTCCATTCATTCCCTCACACACTCAGCTCCTAGCGAGCATACCTGCAGCCCTTCATTCACACTCACACTCACACACTTCGAATCCAGAGCCCTAACCCCTAATACTCAGGTGATCCACTTCTCCTCTGACGAGTCGAAGGTTCATCAGACGTAACAGTAGTATGATTTTGTTGTTGAATACTGGGTGCATCTCTTTGGATGCTATGGATTGTTAAATATATCAACAAAAAACTTTAAATTTTCATTTGGAAAATGGTGCTGCGAGACCATAATTCAAACAACTTGACAACCGTTTAACATACAGCATTGACCAAGATATCATTTTAAAGCTTATTTCTTTCATATTTTCAATTATACCAAAAGCTAAATTTTGAATTTTGGGTCACTGTGACTCATTTCAGCAGATCAGGTCACATATAAATAAATATATATAGTTGTTCACTTAACAACTATCCAATGATTGACAAGATTAAAAATCTGCAGTTTGTGAATTAAATGGATAGGCGGTGAAAACCTGTAGTGTGCAAAAACCTTTGACTGGTAGTGTAAGGGATGTGTCTGGTACATCTGGTGTGAACTAAAACAGATGAACAAGCACTAGTGATATGGTGGGATGGTGGGGGGTTGATTTAGAGTTAACACTAAGCATCATGTTTTGGATGCTACAGCACAAGTGCCAACTTTCCCCAGGGTTTTGACTTGTGATTGTCACTCTTTCACCCAGCAGTGCTGCAATTCAGCAGAAACACTCATGTTTATGGCACAAACTCTGTAAGAGGGGGAGGAATCAGCATCTCTCGCTCTGTGAAATGAGACAGTTCTGCCTCTAACTGAGGGAACAGACGAGCCAGTGCTAATAAAACGTCACCCGCAGGGTTGAAAAATGCTATGTGCATCAGGACTGTAGACGAGCAATTTGTCTAGTCAGACACATTCTCTGTTCCACTGCCCCTCAGACACGCGTTAATTAACAATTAAGGGGAGTTTGAGCATTTAAAGGAAGGCTGGAGCCGAGAAAAGAGGAAAAAGTGAGAAAGGCAAATTAGCTGGGATCGATCAGAGTGCGCTCTGCTGTACATCAGTCACACAGCGGCTTCAGGGACACGAAGGAAGCTGAAGTTACTTATAAAGGTGAAAATAATTCTAAAAGCACACGACACAGAGAGGCTGAGACTGTTTAGACTGTTTAATAACTGTACAATTACAGCAACAGACAACAGTACATCTCAGAGCATGAGAGCCAAACTGGATCAAAGAAAAACTTTTACCAAAGTGTTTATGTTTAAAAGATCAATAATTATGTGAGAACTGAGCAGGAAGAAGAGTAAAGCAGTCTGTTGACAATAACAGATGTTCTCAGACGGTGGTCAAATAGAGCAACTACAGCTGATACACCCTTATTATTCAGTTTCTGCTACAAATTATTCACTGTCTACCATACATTATTCATCTTCAGTGTTAATTATTCAGTGTCTACTATGAAATTTTCAGTGTCTACCATGAATTACTCTGTTTTTGTCTCTGTTTTGAACATTAAGTATTATTATGGATTATTCAGTATCTACTATGAACTATTGAGTATCTAATATGAATCATATAGAGAATAATATGAATAATACCAATTAATTAACCACTCTATCTTAGATGAACACACACAGAGTACAATAATAAGACTAATGAGTTATTTATGCTGCTAGAGGCCTGTGTAGTTATTGCCAGTTTGGCCTGTTTGCTGGTTTGTGTAAGGTGTGAGTTTGAGGTTGTGTCCCATAAGGGCTGTATTTTCTGTTTGCCATTGCCAACAAGAGCTCCAGAAGAACATATATATTCAGCTCCTGAATGGAGAGAATGGCTGGAAACATTGCGTTGGAGTTTGTACAGATGATGCCAGAGCAACGACAGGCTGAAGCAGTGCAGTTACACAAATTGGAGATACACCAGGCACTGCATCACACATCACCCAACTCAACATCTCAAGAATGCAGAATGTGTCTAATCTGTTCTAGACTCTGCTGTCAAAACCGAGAACTCCTGAAGGCCTGGAGTTAGATGCTTATCAACAGGCAAAAGTGCAAAACCTCAAGAACTTTAGATCATCACAAAAATCCTTCCGCTGAGGTGGGCCACAGGGGTCTGTCTGAAGTGGTGGGTCTAATGTCACTGTTACATTACTAACCTCAGGATTTGAATCCCCGAAATAAATTTTTGTTGTCTTTTTTATTCTTTCAAAATAAACCTAAGAAATAAACTGATCTCAGATCAGATCTATTTATGAAAGTGCTGATTCTAGATCACTGCTCCTGTGTTCCTGTTGTGCAAAAAGGCACCTGCAGTGTTTGGCTAAATGTTGGTTGGTTCATTTTTACAGCTCACCGTAAGTGATGCTGTGTCCTAAACCAGTGGTCCCCAACCTTTATTTCGTCACGGACCAGTTTAATAGCAGAAACTATGTTCACGGCCCGGCCTTTAAGGAGTGGAAGATAAATATACATATATTATACAAATAAATGATATGCATAAAAATGGGGATATTTAAAAAATATAATAATGGAGTATCTTTAAAATATAATAATAAACGTAAATTCAATGTGTACTCGCAGCTTTATTAACAGCATTTTCATAACAACGAGCCAACAACATAACACGGGTAACATCCACTGGGTTTTTTTTCTGTGCAGCCCGTGGACCAGTACCACATGACCCACGGCCCGGTACTGGTCCGCGGCCCGGGGTCTGAGGACCACTGTCCTAAACCACATCCACAAGTCTGATCCAACTTGATGAAGAGCTGAATATAATTTGATTATGTCCAGGTTTGGGTTAACACCTCATCTTCTTATCCAGCTTGGAAGAACCATGCCACCACTTCCTCTCATTGGAAGATCAGTACTTTGAGTAGTTGAAAGTACCAAAACAGGCTCTTTACCAAGTCTGCATAATGAACTGGATGTCGTTTGAGGGTGAAGAGAAGTTTTGGAGGATGATTCGGGTAGGTATTGACTTCAAGTATTAGTGACTTTAGCCTTATAAAAAGATAAAATTGGACTCAACTGGTCAAAGATGTAATGTGTAAATTTGATGTTTTGCCAATCTATTAATTTAAAGGAGAACTTCATTCCAAGTCCTTGTGAAATCAAGGCCCCAGCTGAGACCAACAAACTTTTTTTTTACTACATGGTGACATCAGAATGCCTTCGTACATCTCAGCATCTTCCAAATTCTGATGCTTTAGAAACATAAGTGTCTTTGTTTCCTTAAGAGAGAGGAGCGAAGGAGTGTCACCAAAAAGACACTGAAAAATTGAAGGCATTCAAGTGTCCCGCAAAGGGCAGTCGGGTAGCGGCCCACAGCATTCTCAGAAGTTTCTGGAGAGCCAGCCTGTGTCCTTTATAGCAGCTTTAGAGAGTCAAGCGAGAATTGTTTCACTGCAAACGCAGACAGGCACGCGGCTTTGAGCAAAAGCCCAGCGGAGAGAGAGAGAGAGAGAGAGAGAGTGAGAGAGAGAGAGAGAGCAATGACAAGAAAGTCTCGCCTTTTGCTAATCGTGAAGTTCGGAAAAGTCAGTTGTGAGACTTTTGAGGAGCTTGCATTGCTGCACTACTGTGATCAGGAAGTTCAGGAGTCTGGAGAACAGTCAGAGTGAACCTCCAAAAGAACTGAAAACATTAGAACATCCAAGTGACTAATTAATCAGGAGGCATGGCTCAACTTGACATTAAAACAAAATACAGAATGTCTCTACAATGTTACTTTCTAAACCCATATACAGTGAAATTGGATGTTCCTTCCAGTCAGAATTGGGCACAGTTTGCTGCCAAGGACAAAAATAGGTTTCTTGTTAAAATCCAGGAAATGTCCAGCAGCCATGAACTGCATGGCTTTCATTTCCTTTTCAATGGCCATGTCCCAGCAACAACTGGTTTCGTTCCATCAAAAAAAGTTCCACCTTAAGTATTTAAGGTGCAGCGGTGAATAAGGAGCTTCAACATCTTGGGGGGATCTGTACCTACTGTCCATGACATGTGTTCCTATCAAACATATAGGGCTGGATAGCGCCTCTGTTTTCTGCCATTTTCAGATGTGTCAAACGAGGGTGGGTGGAGCATAGGCTGGGTGGGGCATGGCCAGCAACAGCTTATTTGAATGAAAGGGAGAGAGCCCTGAAATGGCTCGTTTTGAAAAGGACCCATACTGTGAAGAATAAAGCTGATGTGAGAGTAATTTTGGGCAAAGAACTTCATGAACATGTTTTGTAGCCCATAGACCTATTATAACTGTAGTCCATCTTTAGGCTCCACCCACCAATGTGCTTTTTTGTAGCTATTGTTGCTATTGGTCATCAGTGTGTAGCATCGCTCAGTACTTGCATAAAATAGACCTATGTTCACTTCCAGATGGCGACACAACAGTCCCATGTCTCTCATCACTTCAAATTGCAGACTCTCGGTAATAATTAATGGCAGCTGGGTGCTTGGTAAACTTGCATTGTGCATTGCAGTTTAGAGTCAAAGCTTTCTAGTTTAACCCTCCTGTTTGGGGTCTCTTTGACCACCATTCAACATTTACAGTCTCTAAATAAATAACTGCCAACTGTGTAAACACAAAATGAACATGTTGAGGTTTTCAGTGTCTGTACACTGTAAGGCCTGGCACGGGAGACGGAGGGGAGCGACAAGCAAAAAACACTAAACGGTCCATTCCTGAGCAGCCTTCCAGCCTTCCAGTAGACCCATTAGGAATAGATCTGCATCACCTGAATACTAGGGGCAGGACCTATATATTGACGAGACTGGCTAGAAGTCAGTGCGAAGTTTACTTTCCGTGTGTGAGTTTCTGGGCCTGTTTTCCCTAGTTTCCCTTTCATGCTTTTGACCCTGTTTCTGATCTTCTCGACTTCTCTTTTTGCCTTTTCGGACTTTGTACTTTTGCTGCTGTGGATTTTATGGTTTTGACCCTGGGCCTGTTCTTGGATTACTCTTTTTGCCCTGTGGACTCTATTATTAAAATTCTTCTGTTTTTTCTACTCTGCGTTTGGATCATTTGTTTCGAATTCATTACATACATATTTTGGGGTTTGTTTGACTCGACACTGTTTAATCTGTAGATAAAACATATAAAACATATCAAGATTTTGCATACATTTATTTTGGTTGTTATTGTTATTAAGGATGCAATAATTTTACAGTCATCAAAAAACTTCCCTCTTCTTTAGGGTCATAACTGAATATAATCAGATCTGTAGGAGTGTGAGGACAACTGCTCTGTCACAAGACATGGGAGGATGGAAACATATTTTCAACAGAACTTTGATAGTCCTGCCATGGGAGTTTTATTACACATATACTTTATTTAAAGCTCTATTCAGGTTGTCATCAAAGAAACATAAAGTACCGACACATTAACCTGGCTAGAAATTTTAATTTCAAACATTTTCGGGAGGTTTAAATTGATTGTCAGACTGACCACAAACATATTGGTAGTTACAGTTTTTCTCGATTGCTTAAACACATTTCCTGAAACTATGCCTCGTATTCTCAAAACAGTAAACACAAATCCATAACCTCTCACCCAATTTCCCAAACATCATATTTTCAGGTCAAAATGAAGCTTTGTGGCACATTTTTATTCACGTACTGTACAGTACAACACAAACCAAAAACATTGGTTTGCTCTGGCTGTGCTGGTTCCCTGTAGTCCAGCTGGAACGTATGTAGTCTTAGACCACCAAGAAAAGCAAGGAGAAGCATAGTGTTATAGGGTCCTAGAATGGCATGGCGGTGGAGTACCCCTCGTTGGCTGACGGCTGCGCACATAGTGGCATTCCCTCCACGCTGACCAGGGACATTTACAATAGCCCCATGGCCAATTATGGCCCTCCCCCTTCTCCTCCTTTTGGTCAGGTCACAGTTTTGTTCCTACTCCTCCCCCTCCTCCTCCTCCTCCCTGGTGTCCTAGACCTCCTTCTCCTCCTCCTCCTCCTCCCCCTCTTCCTTCACCACGTCCTCCTCCTCCACCTCCTCCTCCCTGGTGTCCTAGAACTCATTCTCCTCCTCCTCCTCCTACCCCTCTTCCTTCACCACGTCCTCCTCCTCCACCTCCTCCTCCTCCTCCTCCCTGGTGTCCTAGACCTCCTTCTCCTCCTCCCCCTCTTCCTCCACCTCGACCTCCTCCTCCTCCTCGACCTCTTCCTTTTCATCTCTTTGGATGCATTGTTTCAAACCTGAATGAGTTGATTTTGGCCCTTTTATCTATCCATTAAAGTTTCTGATTGGTGTGTGATAAATTTTGACTCCTAGTGTCTCCACTTGGTTAATGGTGTGCTAATTGAGCTCAAGCTGTGCTGACTTAAGTTAACATTATTGAATGCTAGTGCTTTCTAAATGACCACATGGTGTAAGCACTGAAAAATGTAGGGATTTGTGTGTAGAGTTTTGCAGTAACAGTTTGCCAAATCTGACTCATGTGTTAAAGCAGGGGAATAGTGTTTATAGTTCAGAGAAATGGGTGTGCTTTTTGAAAAATAACATTATGGTTTTGAAAATTTAGTTCAAAAGATTGTTTATAGTGTTTTAGCAATCGAGAAAAACTGTAATAAACTTGAACAGAGCATGAGGGCGAAGATGCTACATTACTGGACAGGTTGGAAATGACAACAGATTTGCCAAACCAACATGAGCTCAATTGCACACATGATCAGCAGAGTTTCTTGTTTGTTTGAAGATAACTTGTTAAGAAACTTTGCAACAGAAGCTATGACTGAAAGCATTTGTGGGTGGGGCCTCAGTCGAATTACATTTATTAGACTGTAAGGAATGAACAGTATATATAACCCTGAGCTTACAAATGCTTTAAAAATACAACAGGTATCGCACACTGTTCCCTAGGTGCCCCTCATTGGTGACAGACCACTGCTTCACTGGGTGAATGGGTTAAAATGTAGAGAAAGAATTTCACAGTGTGTGCTGTAATGTGGCGTGTTCATGTGTGACAATAAGGGGCCACTTTACTTTACGATTAAGCTCTTATTCCTAGGCTTGCTTCTTAACGATTTAAAGTCATCCCCTCAATAACATCCCTCTGTAACACATCCCTTGTCCAGAAAGGACATCTATTTGTATGTTTTGATGTCCCACACACTGCAACTAAAAGTTTAACAGCCACGGTGTGACACTGTGGGGCTGCGAACTGCCCAGCAGATAATCCTCTAAAGCCTCTTTTCTTTTTCAGAGCCTGGGAAAACCGGCACATCACAAGCTTGCTGGACATGACATCAGACTGCTACAGTAATCCTGCAGTTGTGTAATCTAATCAAAAGGAAGAGCTCAGGGATCCAGCCCAAACCCTCAGCTGAGACTCTTCTAGTCCTGCTCACAGTCCACCTTTATTTCCGCGTCTAGGAGGATCTTTCTCACCAAGACAGCTCCATAATGCTCTTGAGGCTCATGCAGTCATCCTGACAGACTGTAATACTTTACATGAGGCATAGGGGGTGATACAGCTTACATTATTTACATTATCTATAATGCTCTATTATCCTCATCTGATTCATAGTCATTCTGACAGACAGTAATACACCATATGAAGTGAAGGGGCCGATAGAGCTTCTATTGTTTTATCTATAATGTTCTGCTATGCTCAGTATTATGCATATGACCCACACGGTCATTCTGACATGCTGAAATACACTACAGGTAGTACAGGGGGCAATACTGTTTTATTTAAACAGTGCTCTAACATTCATATGATCAGATGTACATCTGGGTGATCCAGAGGAGGCATGGGAGAAAGTCCTGTGGTCAGACGGTCTAAACTTCACTCGCGGTGTTTGGAGGAAAAAGAAGGAGGAGTTGCATCCAAAGAACACCATCCCTACTGTGAAGCATGGGGGTGGAAACATAATTCTTTTAGGGTGCTTTTCTGTGAAGGACAGGATGACTGCACTGTATTAAGGAGAGGATGAATGGGGCCATGTAATGTGAGATTTTGAGCAATAACCTCCTTCCCTCAGTCAGAGCACTGAAGATGGGTCGTGGCTGGGTCTTCCAACATGACAATGAACCACAGCACACAGCCAGGAGAACCAAGGAGTGGCTCCGTAAGAAGCATATCAAGGTTCTGGAGTGGCCTAGCCAGTCTCCAGACCTAAATCCAATCAAAAATCTTTGGAGGAGCTGAAACTCAGTGTTGCTCAGCGCCAGCCCTGGAACCTGACAGATCTAGAGGAGATCTGTGTGGAGGAGTCGCCAAAATCTCTGTTGCAGTGCGTGCAAACCTTGCAAATACTTACGTGCAGCAGATCAATACAAATACATTCTTTACAAATCATACAATGTGAATTCCTGATTTTTTTTTACAGTCTCTCACAGTGGGAATGCACTGATGTCTGAACATATATGTGAGCTGCATTTCCACAGCAAGTCTTTCAGACCATCTGACGCACAATCACATGTTCTAACACACATCCACTGGTTAAACAATCGGACACACTCACCCACTGGTTAGACCATGTGACACAAACACACACACAGTTCTGGCTAGGCCATGTCACACACACACTGTTTAGACCAGGGGTGTCAAACTCCGGTCCTGGAGGGCCGCTGCCCAGCATAATTTGATGGTTCTCCTACTCAAACACATTCACTAAACCTAACAATTCACTGGTGAGGTGAACCAGGTGTTTCTGAGCAGGGAAATCACCAAAACATCCAGGACCAGAGTTTGACATCCCTGGGTTAGACAACCTGACACATGGCCTCTGATTAGACCATCACTAACATTCAGTCTGTTGTTTCATTTAAAATGTGCTCGTTAATGCGTTATAGGACTCTATGATATTCATATGATTCACACAGTCATTCTGACAGACTGTAATACACTACATGAAGCATAGGGGGTGATATTCGATCTATAAGGCTTTCTAAAGTTCATATGATCCACATGGTCGTTCTGGCAAATGCTACTACACATAAGGTAAACATAGGGATAGAAATGGCTTCTATTGCTTCATTGCAACTTTGATAGATGGAAGTGCAGGGACAACGTGAGAGTAAACTGAAGAAGTTATAATAGTTTTATTAGTTCATTAATAAAATAAGAGTTAGATTAATAGAGAATAGATTAATTGATTAAAAAGCTTCCATTAGTTGCAGCCCTGATCTCAAACACAAGATAAAGATTTCTGCCAGTCATGATCCATAACTGATGCAAAAGAGTGCATTTTTAATGAGAACCATACACACTGTTCAGAATATGAGGTGTGTGTAGAGATGACAGAAGATCGGTGACGTTGCGGCTTTGGGCTGCTTGGAATTGTTTCACCCAACAATAGAGAAGATAAAATGTTCCAGTCTAATTTATACACACGGCTGACGTGAGGATCTCTCATGACGTTAATTAGCGTGATAAGCCACGTGTGAGGTAGAATGTGTTGAATAAAGCCCAAGGGGGACTACTCCCTGCAGCCACTGCGGATCGGCTCTCTCTCCCGTCCAGGATTTCAGGATTTATCCTCTCCATCTTATCGGCTCTAATATCGCCTTCCTTCCTCCAGCCGTCAGCTCGAGTCTGATTCATCGACTGTATCGCCTCCACCTGTCCCGCCAGGGGACACCGGGAAACACAACACACACACACACACATACACTTGCTAACCTTGAGTGCTTCCCACCAGCAATAACTGCATATACATCCTTATATAAACGTGGGGAATATATGGGCAATATAATTATATAATTATCTACCAGGTGCATATACATAGAAAATGTAAAAGACATAATAGTGTACCTCTATACATACAGATACATTTGCATGTGTCACGTTCTGGACCCGCGTAGCCTTGGTCCCGTGTCTAGTTTTCTGTTTCTGGGTTTTTCTGTTTCATTCTGTAC
>JBBPDC010058229.1:0-11118 GCA_037974485.1 Hemigrammopetersius urotaenia
TATTTTTATAGTGTAAACCATAAATATGCCTCCAAATGTTCTCCCAGATCACTTTAATTTCATTTTGAACTCAGTTAAATACATTATCCTTAAAGAAAATGTAAATATAAACCCGAGGTTTAAATACGGAAAAGAGAGAGACAGAGAGAGTAAGAGAGAGAGAGAGAGAGAAAGAGAGAGAGTGTAAAAGAGAGAAAGGGAGAGAGAGAGAGACAGAGAGAGAGCATGCGCGCGAGAGAGAGAGAGACAGAGAGAGATACAGAGACAGAGAGTGAGAGAGACGATCCACACGCTCCGGAAAAGAGAGGGCGCGCGCGAGAGAGAGGCACAGAGAGAGCACGCGCGTGCGAGAGAGAGAGCGACAGAGAGAGAGCGACAGAGAGAGCGACAGAGAGAGAAACAGAGAGAGCGAGACAGGTTTAAAACAGGCGCGATCCGGAAAAGTCACGAATGAGAGATAAAGAGAGAGAGGGAGAGAGAGAGAGAGAGAGACAGACAGAGAGAAAGAGAGTAAATCCGCGCTAAAATATCAAGGTGAAAGTCATCATAGCTTAGTATTATAGTATTATAGATCTCACATTAACGCAGGACGTTAACGCCGATATATATATGCAGTGTGTAAATAAAGCCGATCATTATCACTATTAATTTGTGCACTCTGCCCACTATTTTGCCTAGACTGAACTTGTTTACACTTAAAAACAAAATGAATCAAACTAATGTAACATTTTTCAACTCTTTTAAACAAGCTGGACAGAAAGCCACACTACTCTATAAACCTTACTGACAGCATTGCCACAGCATAACCAAGAGCAGACTATTTAAAATACGCTCATCCATAAAATACCATTGTTAAGAAGTGCCTGAACATAGCTTTCAGGTGGCAGTGGAATATGTTTTGTTAGTAGCTCATTCCCAGCTAAAGGAAAATAGGAGAATTTCCAAAGCATCAAGATTTTTCTAGGACATTTTACTGATTCTATGCATATTTCATGACTGGAAATTTGGTAAATGACTTTCCAGAACGTGTGGGAACCCTGGTCACCCAGGGCCATGTTCCGCTGAGAAACCTTGGGTCCTAGCATTCATACCACCTATCTAAACACTGGTATTTCCTAATGGCAGTGGCCTCTTTCAGCAGGATAACGCAGCCTGCCACACTGCAAAAAATGTTCAGGAATGGTGTGAGACACAATGAACAAAGAACTCAGTGCATCAACTCCAAATGTCCTAGATCTCCCATCGATGGAGCATCTGTGGGATGCACTGGACAAAGTAGTCCAATCTAAAGTCATATTAAAGTCTATATATTTGAAGGCAGTGTCATTAAAGTCTCTTTTGGTGTAATGTTCAGGCATCCCAATACTTTTGTCCATATAGTCTATTTCTTTAGATATTGTTTTCTAACCTACTACATCTTTAGAATCTGCTGCAATGTTTGTGTTATTTTACCCCCAGAACCTCCTAATTTAAAAACTAAAGAGTAAAAACTAATAACACTTTGATTTGTGTTGTAGCCTGCCCTTTATTTCTTTATGAAGAACAGATCACCTCGGGCAGTGGTGGAGATCCCGGTATAAAGAAACTACATGTACAGCTTTAAACTTCTGTACAATAAAAGACCAAAATTACAGGGATGTGCCAGTCAAGTGTGTCATTCCACAGTGATATTTAATGCAAATATCTTTCCTAATTGCTTTTAAATCTTTTGTGGCCCTTAATAGTGACTTGTGAACACTTGTGAGCACAGCACAACACAGAAGGTGAACAGTGTGATTTTTTTTCCCTCTGTATTACCACCAAGTGAAGCACTGGACAGCGACGCAGCAGTGCGTGGGGATGGTACCTCAGTGGTGCCACTTGCAGTCCTGTTATTCAAACCCATGACCTTCTGATCCCAGGGGCAACACCATAACCACCAGACTTCCAATCATACCACAAATAGTGACTGACCTGTCAATCAGTGTAGTTGAACTGTATAAAAATCATTTGTAGTCATCATTTTTTAAAGACGACACTTCTGGCTCCATTAGTCCATTTATTTTTGGATGTCATTAAAAATATATATCCTTAAATACACTACCAGTCAAAAGTTTGGACATACTTTCTCATTCAATGTTTTTTTTTTTAATTATTTTCTAAATTGTACGTTAATATTAAAAAGAAACTAAATGATGAAGGAACACATGGAATTACGCAGTAAACAAAAAAAAAGAGATAAATAAACCAGAATATGTTTTGTAATAAGGTAATGATGGACTGTTGTTTCATTTACTTTAGTTAAGTGGTCCTTGCCATAATGAGGAGTAAAACCGTAGTTGAAGGTCATCAGAGCAGTAGGTGATGTTTTCAATATTAATCAACAAAATAGCCAATAATAAAAACAAAGGGAATCACTGAGGGAGAAGGTGTGTCCAAACCTTCGACTGGTAGTGTACATCCTGCAGAATCACATTCCTACTGTAACAGGGAAAACTGGAAATGCAGACACTTCACGTTTCCCGGGTGAAGACAAATAACATATATGTGAACTGGCAAAAAAAATGCAGTTTTGTTTACTAGGTCACCTTTGAAAAATGAGGAATATTCCTTTTTCAGGTCTAGTAATGTGGTCCACTGCACTCACCTGACATGTTTGCCGTGAATGAGAGCAAGCAGGCAGAGGTTCACCATGTTCCATGATGTGCTGTTATCATAGCGCATCAGGTTCAATGCCATGGCAACATGCGAGTGACAGTTGTCACAACAAAGGTTGTGCTGTGGAGAGAGGAGAGTCAACTGTAAGGTGAAGTACATGCTGGGCTTTTTTTTTTTCTATGGATGGGTGAAATTTTGACAGGTGAAAAGTGCAGCCACAGCACTATCCAAAACAATGGAGGGAGAAAAAAAAAAAAAACAAAGACTCGAACAAGCACATACAGAAATGCGCGCACACGCACACATACGCACACACACACACACGCTTTACCATTCTGTGTTTATACTCCTCCGACGCATCGTGAACGGCCGTGTCCCACGCGTTGGACCCACTGGCATACACTTTACTAACATCCAACATCCAGTACCTGTTTAAATAAATGCTTTAATGCAACACTTTCAGAACAACTCAAAGTACACTGCAGCAATGTTGCTCTACTGTTCTGACACTCATCATTCAGAGCACACCTTATTCCTCTTTTTATGTCGAGTCACTGAGTGAAATACCCTCCGTTAGACTTCTAGCAAATAACCCTTCAAGGACAAACAGTACTTGGATGCATTTTGTAATTGTAGGGTTTTCAGAAACTGTTGAAAGGTGGAGTTTAACTTACTTTGTTGGTCTTCCAAAGGCCATGTTGTCTTCCTGCAGTAAAACAGCAGCGTTATCCAACAATCCACATGTTCTCTTAATATGTTCTCAAAATGCCTCCTTCATGCAGAATTAAAGGCGCATTCCATCAGCTTTTGCACATTCTGTATATTTAAACATATTTAAACAGAGTGTTGATATGAACTAGACAGCTGAAGAGTTCTGTGCCACTAAAAGCTCCCTTAAAGAACTGTTACATTCAATTATTTTAAATGTGCTGAGGCATTGTCTTTCAGCAACTATGCAAAGGTTTGAGGCCAAAACTGTATTTTTACAATCAAATAGGGCAGAGGGAGAATAGTTCTCTCAATGAAAATGACTTTTAAACCCAATCTGGCACGAGATGGTTTGCAGAGGCACGTTTAGTGCACTTAAATGAGCGGTGGCCCATGTCACATCAGGTCAAATCTCCTCCACCTCTCACATTACTCTGCCTGCTTGCCAGCAGAGGTTTCACTTTAGATCGTTTCAACTGAGCAGGCGCTATTCAGAAGACGAGAGCACACAAGGCCAAAGGAATCCCCTACAGTATGATACGATAAATGCTGAAGAGGCAGCGTCCTGCTGTGCCAGCGGTTTTAAGTATAATTCTGGAGACGTTATAAATCACCGTATCTGAACTTCTTTCTGCAACTGCTTCTTACACGGTCAACTTTTTCCTCTAATGTGTTACTGAGATCTAGAAGGGGGTCTTCAGGCCTTTAGCATCCGTTTAAGAACATTTCAAAAAGAGCAAAACAGACAAAAGAGAGGAGATAGAAACAAAGGCTGCTTCCCCTATTAGAGATTGCACTCTGTACACTGGTATAGATTTTCTTTTCGAAACCAACTGAACATGCTTCTGGTGGGGAAGAGCTGATCTTTAAAGTAGTTCCAGAGGGAGATCGAGGTCTTTCCCTGAAACAGTATAGGATGTATAAGGGTACATCAGCAATATAGGCAGGGAAACATTTGGGTAACCTAAAGTCTTAACTCTCTGGTGCTAAGCAAAGTTCCATGTTTTCCCTTTCTTGTGTATTCACGACTGATAACGTTCATCGATACAAACGTCAGACTTATTCAAGTCAACTCACGGATACAAAGTATGGTCCAGCGAAGTCTCGAATCACACCCGTAGAGGTGCAGATCCCCATGTGCCCAATGAATGGAAACAGCCATCTGAAAAATTGATCAAAAATATGGATTCAATACAAAGTATTGGGATTTTATGAAGTCTCTACTCTTACCAGTTACTTCAGCATACATGCTATCTGCCATATTTTGCAGTGGTCAATTACATGCAGTGTCTTGAAAACAGTGGTCACTATCACAATCCCCAGAGATTTGCAGGTTTCATGGAGGGAACCGTGGAATTTTGAGCTAGACCCCATGTTGATTTTAGTTTAAAAGCAACATTGTGCTATCTTTGATTGTGGCTCAAAAACGGTGCTCCTACATCACACTGTAAGACAAGTTCAAAGCAGTTGTTGTCACGGTCTTTGTCATTAAAGACAAGCTGAGATAACTTACGATGACCATCCCACAGTGGAACTACGGTTATGACCTACGTCTACTGAACAACCAAAAGCACAGAGGGATGATGCATGCTGTGCAATGACTACATATCCTACAGTTCAGTAGCTGTTATAACCGTACACTCTGCAAACATCAAACTTTATGTCGTAGAAGTTTATCATATCCATGTCCCATGGCTTGAAATCAACTTGAACTTGACTGTTGAAATCTCACTGTAGGGGCCTTGGAATCTATTAATCAAGGGCTTTTGAAGTCAATAGTTGTAAATGTGAGGTCACTTAGGGTTGGAGTTGTCTCTCTCCAAGAACCGGCGTAGTGACCACTGGTCTCACCAGAGAAAGTTCAGATTGCTCTTCTTAGTTAAAAAGAGATGCTTGATCTAGCAGGGTGTCCTTTTCAGTATCACACAACTGGCAGCCTTCCAGTTCTCCTGCTCATCCACATTCATGTACATACAGAAACCATTCCTGTGGAGTGCTTTCTCAACACACATGAATGTGAATCAGCAGGAACCAGCACAGGAGTAATCATGATTTGATTTATATGCTGTTAGCAAGGGTATGATCTCTGTATACACACACACACACACACTCACACACACACACATACACACAAAACACTACTGAGACACCTGGTTGTTTTTGTGAATGTGTATGAGTATGCCCTAAATATTGTTGTTCAGTAACCAGCTGAAGCTTCTTCACACTAAAATGGAGCAGGGCAGGCACAGAGTAGGCACTTACACAAATACTGCCCTGTATTGAATATATTAATCGCCACAGAGCTCTGGACAGGGTTGCTGACCTACATACTAGAACGGGGCGAAAATTCAGCTTTTAAAGTCAATTTAATACAAAACATTTGCATTTTCCCTACTGTGACTGAGGAATTTTGACTGAGGCGGCAAACCATGAGCCCTGACTGGCACTTGGTTTAGGTTCCTTGCCAAGTTTAGGAAACTTAAACTGGCAATCTCCAATCCAGACAAACACACATCAATAATGCAACCAAAGGACTTTACTCATGTTTCTGTATGGTCTTGGAAGAACAAGAGATATCTGAAATACATTAAAACATACAGCAGGAAGACATGTCATATTAAAGAAATGGGACTTAAAACACAATGACTTTAATTATACAGCCCACTGTGGAAATCGTAGAGCAAATAACAGAGCTGGTAATGTAGTCACAACACAAAACAAGTGAAGGTTGTATAATTTGTTGTATTTCTGCAGATACTCACAAACATCACCACGGCACACTGAAATTACATTTAAAACCAGTCTGTGATCACCCTGCTCTTGTTTGTTATGTATTTGAGTCGTGTTTTCATTTTGGTGTTTCACAAATCCAGCACTGTTGCCTCACAGTGACCCTGAAGAGGTATACTTCAACCTCTTCTTCAGAGAGATACACTATGTGGACAAAAATGTTATTCCAGATTTGGGCTAAGCCCCTTACCTCCAGTAAAGGTTATTCTTGATGCTTCAGCATACCAAGACATGTTGGACAACGCCACACTTCCAACTCTGTGGACACAGTTTGGGGAAGAACCTTTTCTATTCCAGCATGTCTGTGCCCCAGTGCACAAAGCAAGCTCCATAAAGACATGGTGGGATGAGTTTGGTGTGGAAGAACTTGACTGACCCACACAGAGCTCTGACCTCAACTCCATCCAACACCTTTGGGATAAACTAGAAAGGAGATTTGGAGCCAGGCCTTCTCGTCTAACATCAGTGTAAAAACCTAGTGGAAAGCCTACCAAGAACAGTGGAAGCTGTTATAGCTGCAGAGGGGGGCTCTATGATAAAGTCTGTGTTTGCGAGCGATGTCATGAAAGTCCCTGTTGCTGTTAGGGTCAGGCGTCCCAATACTTTTGTCCATGTAGCGTGTGCCGTGTAGAGTGTGTTTACAGTCTGTAAACGGTGGTCGTTGTGAAACTGGACCGCGGTGGACTTTCTCTTTGCTGTGGGGATCACACTGCCCCCTTTACTGGGGTGAAAAACATCACGAACCCCTGGACTGACCCTGACAGCTCGAGCAGTTTCGTTATTATTTACTATTTGCACCCGACAGTCCGGAGAGAAGATCGAGAAGAAATGAAGAGAGAACCCGATCTCGGGTTTAACTTACGATAAGACGGGGATGGGTGTCCAGACGATGCAGTAGGGATACCGACTGATGCCTGGGTCTATCTTCTCAAACGCGATGTTATAATTCTTCACCGAGTCTATCTCCATATCCGCCATCACAGCACACACACACCATCATCCGGGCCCTGACACACACAGAGCTTCCGGACACACTGACATAGCGCGCAGAGAGAGACAGTATATACTACAGTATAATAACCATAAACAAAAACAGGTCTAAAGATGATCACTCACAATGGGGTGGACTGTTCTGCAAGCAGTGAGTATTTCTGTTTAGAAAAGGGAGATTAGCTATAGTTTATTCAAATAAATGTATGTATCACCTAAATCACCTAAATACTTCTGGGTATATGTAGGTGTGTAATATTGGAAAATACTGACCACAGGCAGGCTGCACACTGAACTGTATAGAGACACCACAGGAACATATTTTTGAATGAAGGTGATCAAATGTATTTACACAGTTAATAAAATAAGATAAACCGTTATTAGAAAGTGGACAGAAACAAAGAGCAACAAAAGCAATTGAATAGAAACTATACAACAGTGCAGTATAAAAACAACAATATACAATACATGGAGGTGTATTAAAAATATATATATACATACTGAGTATATGTATTCATATATGTACAGAGTAAAAACATACAGGTTAGGCTTGTCACAAGGTTAGGCTTATACTGAAATTTCAAACTGGATACCGATGCTAAAGATGGTGTTCGATACTCGATACTACTTTCGAAACTACAGGGAGAGAAAAAAACAAACACAGGAACTTTTTAATAAATAATTTAAAATGTGCTCATGGGACCTTTGCGCCTGTTCTTTGCAGAGGAGGGCTTTGCAAAAGACCTTGTTTCTTTAGGTCATGGTGCTAGTTTTTTCCTGGCCAAGCTACAATGCAAAATGCACAGTTTTAGCCGGCTCAGATAGGGTAAAAAGAACAATGGGGGAAGGTTTTGGTCTAATAACTCCCGATCTACCGGCATGTTAGGTTTGGCTTGGCTGGGTGCTCGCCCCGCAGAGCGATGCGGCTCAGAAAGTCTCACGGGACAGGTGCGCCAGTTCTGCGGGGAGGAGCGCTTCGCCACTGGTCACATTCGATAGGTCTAGGGTAGTTGAGGGTCCCGGTAAACTTTTGCAGTGCTAGGTTGTTCCCTGGCGAGCTATGGGGCAAAATGTTCCATGACAGACTCATTTAAAGGTGCGTGGCACTTTTTATTCCAAAGACCCAAAGCTCTCCCTGGCTCTCTACAGAGGAAAAAAGTGGCACGCACCTTCAAATGAGTCCCAAGGAGCCTACGTTAATGTAAACACTGGGTCCTCCAAGTAGCCAGAGGTTGGGCTGCATGCTGCAGTTCCGGTCAAAAATTGTTGAAGTCTGCCAGCGATTTCCGTAAACCGGCAGATGCAAACTTCCGTAAACTGGCATTTAAGTATGGATACCAGAGTTAATTGATATCAAACTCGATACAAAATTTTAGTATCGATTAGAATCTGAGAATCAATTTTTTTGGACAACATTAATACAGGTACACATTGGAGTGTACAGAAGAATGTACTTTAAGTGTGGACAACTTCCAATGAACAGTGATTGTAAAAAAGTGCATCTGCAGTATTTACACTACTCACAATAAGTTAGGGATATCGTGAGAGGATAGGGAGGCAATTGTATTGGGGTGATAGACACACCTCATTTTGTGTTTTCCATGTAACGGTCTCATTGTGTACAGGTGTGCCTTATATTGGGGCCAATACAAAAACTTTTTTTCAATGTGGCATCAATTTCAACATTCTGTGGGTATAAAAAGCTGGTATTGTCAGTAAGTTATTCCAAGTTCATCATTCAAACAGCCATGGACACACAACGTCACTTAAGGGACGAGCTGCGCCACCTGGCCATGGCGCGCCTTCGGGTCGGAGGCAGGCAGTCAGATATTGCTCGTGAACTTGGTGTGTCTCAAAGCGTCATCAGCAGACTTGCATCAAGACACAGAACTACTGGCAAAGTTCATGAGAGACCCAGGAGTGGAGCCCCACGAGTGACAGACCGCAGCGATGACCAGTACCTAACGACCTATGCACTCAGACATCGTTATGCAACTGCCACACAGCTGCAGGCCCATTTACGAGATGCGAGGGGTACTAGGGTTTCCAGACAAACCATTCCCAACCGACTCCATCGTTTTGGCTTGAATGCCAGACAACTGTTGCAGGTGACTCCACTGACACCAAGACACCGCCGTGAACATTTGCCGTGGGCACATAACCATGTGACCTGGACAATGCAGCAGTGGTCTACCGTTCTGTTCACTGATGAGTGTCAGGTCACCTTGCACAGAAATGATGGTCATCAGCGTTGCTGGAGAAGGCGAGGTGAGCGATATGCTGAGGTCAACATGGTCCCCAGGGTTTGATTTGGTGAAGGAGGTGCAACAGTCTGGGCAGGCATCACCAGTCAGCGCTAAACAGATTTGGTTATTGTACACGGTTCAGTCACTGCACACTCTTACCTCAGAGACATCATAGAACCCATCATCATCCCCCTGTCATCATTCTGTTCATGGGTGATAATGCTCCACCACATCGTGGCAGAATTGTCACGGCTGAACTTCAGGAAGTTGGAGTGCCTCATATGGTATGGCCATCAATGTCCCCTGACCTGAACCCCATGAGCACGTCTGGGACCAGTTGCAGCAGAGACTGAATGATCGTACCCCACCCCCACATGACCTGGCAGAACTGCGTGTAGCACTTGTGGAAGAGCGGAACGCATTGCCTCAGAACAACATCATGAGGCTAGTGAGGGGCATGAGACGCAGCTGTCAAGCTGTCATTGCAGCAAATGGTGGAAACACCCGCTACTGACATTGTCCATTTTGGTTATTTGTGGCTGTCCCTGTTACTGTCTAAATTTTTGGTAGTAAATATTAAACTAATGAAAATGGTGCTTCTTTTCATACATTATTAGTAATATCAAAGGGAACTTTTACTTATTTCATTAAAATTCAGAGCATATAGCACAAGCACTCATGTAAATAATAATATCCCTAACTTATTGTGAGTAGTGTATATTGTGTTTCAGTCTAGACTGGAGTGATCACACACTATGGAAGCTTCTTCTGTAGACACTGGAGAATAGAGTTATGTGCATAGTGCGCTGATAAATGCTACATAGCAAACAATTATGAGGACAAAGACTAACAATTAATGGTTATTTGTTTATATTCACATCCCTTACAGTATGCAAATATTTGAATATCCCGTATGAAATCACATGTTTTGTTGATTTTCTTAAAATAAGTTAGCATATCCTTTTTGCATTTACATTTATATTTACAGCATTTAGCTGACGCTCTTATCCAGAGTGACATACATCAGTGCTCAAGTAGTCCACAACTGTTTCTTAAACCTTCAAATCAGCTTAAATCCATGTCCATTATTTAATTGAAATACTGCACATTCGCTGCACCTATACAACATCTGTCAAATAGTATCCAACCAGCACCTGCCAAACCATATCTGAACAATACAAGTCGAAAAAGGTCAAGAGTTAAGAGTAAGGAAGGTTTTTTCAGTAAGCAAGCAGAATGAGAGACATAGTTAGTCGCCAAGGTGCTCCTTGAAGAGGTGGGTCTTCAGGCGACGCTTGAAGACACCGAGGGACTCCACAGATCTGAACAATATTAAATGTGGCATATATTTTTTCAAGTTTTACTTCACATAGTTTAACATATTGAAGAAATGAAAACAAAATGTAAAATATGCCATATGCCAGACAAAATATCTGTGTGTGTGAAGGAAATTCATGACTGGCTTAACTCCAACTTCCTAAAACTCAACATGGATAAAACCGAGATAATCGTCATTGGTACCCCAAAACTCACCCGCAACATCTCTGCCTACTCCACCTGTGAGCTTGTCGGCTCTAATATCAAAGTATCCTCTTCCGTAAAAAACTTAGGTGTAATCTTTGACTCCACACTCTCCTTTCAGTCTCACATCAACTCTGTCACTAAATCCGCTTTCTTCCACCTGCGTCGTATTGCCAAACTACGTCCCTTTATCTGCCTTAAAGATGCTGAGACTATTATTCATGCT
>JBBPDC010058250.1:0-11118 GCA_037974485.1 Hemigrammopetersius urotaenia
TTTACTTATTTTTTCCTCCTTAAAAACTATCGGTTAATTAATCGGTTATCAGCAAGTACGGACCAACCTAGCTATCGTATCGGTAAAATTCAATATCGGTCGACCTCTAATCACCACACTTTCATCCAGTTCTCCTCTGGATCATTCAGATGTTAATGAACAAACTGCAGACGGGAGCCTTTACATGTGCTGTCTTAACTCCACGACGTGAGATCCTGCATGGAGCCCCAGACAAAGGGGAAATTGACAGTTATTTTGTGTTTCTTCCATTTCTGAATTATTGTGCCAACTGTTGTCACCTTCTCACCCAGCTGCTTGCCGATAGTCTTGTAGCCCCGTCCAGCCTTGTGAAGATCTACAATCTTGCCCCTTTGGTCTTGGCCATGGTGGCTAGTTTGGAATGTGATTTAGTTCATTCTTCTGTCGACAAGTGTCTTTTACGCTATAAAAAGCTGGGATTATGAACACTCCCTCACTACCTGCATACAGTGAAGACACCTGGGCGCCTGAAATCTTGCTGGCTGATAGGGGATCATTACTTATTTCACACACTACAATGCACATCAATCTCTAACTTTTGTGCACTGGATTTTCGGGGGTTGTTATTCTGTCTCTCACAGCTATAATAAACTTACCATTACAATGTTCATTTCTTTGTCAGAGAGTGAACAATAAAATACTTCTTTCACTGTAACTGTACAACCAAGAGCAGCTAAACCTTAAACTTCCATTTTATCCACTTTCCTTAAGGTGTTAGGGATCCACACTGGCATCAAATTACCAGTCTCTCAAAGAACAAATTATAAAGATTTATAGCTTCATTTACAAATACTTTTCATTAAGTGAAGTGAACATCTGTCATACTAAAGATTCCATTAAAGTGTTTAATAGGTAAACTTGTACTGACAACAAACTTTTGAGTGTTTAGAATTTTCTGTACTTATTGTCTGTAGTAGTTACTGGAATGACTTAGTTGCGACAGATGCTAGAAAACACGACAGATGCTAGAAAACTATTTTTTAATTGTGTGTGTGTGTGTCTGTGTGTGTGTGTGTGTCTGTGTGTGTGTGTGTCTGTGTGTGTGTGTGTCTGTGTGTGTGTGTCTGTGTGTGTGTGTGCATGTGCGTTGCAAGGTAGGCCCAGGGATGCCTAAGAAGTTCCAGGGTGAGAACTCCAAATCTGCGGCTGCGAGGGCGCGGAAGGCGGAGGCCAAAGCTGTCGCTGATGCCCGAAAACAGCAGGAGCTGGAGGACGCTCTATGGCAGGACAATGATAAACACGTAATGAAGAAAGAGCAGAGGAAGGTGAGAAATCAAACTAGAGAATTTCTAGTGCTGTGAACACCCATTCAGTAATCTGTTCTGGGTTCATCAGAGTGTCAAACACATTTTTATAAAGTCTACATTTTATAGACTTCTGACATGTACATTCATGATGTCAGTGAGTGCAAACTGCCTAACTGCTTCACGCCAATAAGCGTTTCAACTTGCAAGCCAGTCAGCATTCAGTAGCAGAAAATGTGAAGAGCAGAGTGCACTCCAGGACTGAGGTTGGTTTTCTTCCTTGGTCATTAGCTTTTTTTGAAAAGATTGGTTGGTATGGTGGTTGAAAAGTGTTTTTTCCAGTCAATTAATACTGATCAGCTACAACGTGGCCCCCGAAGGGGCTGTTGTATCTGGCACCAAGGTGTTGCCAGCAGATCCATTAGGTTGTTGTAAGTTGTGTCAGGGAACCTCCATGGATATTACACAAATACTCCATGAGATTCTGTGATCCTATGAATTTGAAGGCCAAATCAGTGTCTTTATGTAGATTGAACCGTTCATGAACCATTTTTGTCGTCTGGCAGGATGTATTTCTCTGCAGAAAGAGGTCACTGGCATTAGGGAATACTATTGCCATAAATGGGAGTATCTTGTCTGATACAATAGTTAGGTAGGTAGTACATATCCAGATAACATTCACATGAGTGCCATCACCAAGGTTTCCCTCATTGCATCTCATTGCATACTGGTGTATACTGGTGCCACCTGTTCCGTAGGTACGACACACACACACACACACACACACATATATACACACACACACACACACACACACACACACACACACACACACACACACACACACACACACACCTGGCCTTTTGAATAATGTAAAAGAAAAAGTGATTAATCCGACCAAGTTTCTTTCCTCTATTGCTCCATGGTCCATTTTTGATGTTAATGAGAGATCCACTTTGTGCACAGAAGCAAAGAACTGCATTTCAAAACTTTCTGACTTTAGGAATTTGTGTGACTCAGGTATAATGGCATAAAAGACAGTGTATTGCAACTTCTGCAGGCTGTGTGCGAACCCACAAGCCATCAGACTCCCAACACACTGCCCCACACCCCACCACACACACACACACACACACACACACGCACTTGTCCTGTGAACTCTTCCCATCTTGCAATTTACACATCACTTATTTTATATACATCCATGTTACATTTGTTCTTGGACACCATCTCAGAGTTTCTGTATTTTTCATAGATTGAGTTTATTTATTTATTTTGAACCACTGCTGATCTTTCGCACATATAAAGCACCCAGTTACATTTCAGTATCGTTTATTTTCCATTTGACCCCTGGTGCAACATTAGCCCAGTTTTTTAATATTAAAATTTACCTTGTACCATATTGCACAAATTGCACCTTTTTACTTCTAGTTTAGAGTTTATAGTTTATTTATGTAGGTGTGTTTATTCTTTGTTCTTTGTACCCTGTAAAAGCTGGACACAAGCCATCTCATCTCACTGTAAAGGTATATAACTGAGACGACAAAGTTCACTTTACATTTACGGCATTTATCAGACGCTTTTATCCAAAGCGACTTTCATTCCCTAACTACAGGGGACAGTCTCCCTGGAGCAAATTAGGGTTAAGGGTCTTGCTCAGGGACCCGGTGGTGGTCTGCTGAAGGTAGGATTCGAACCCATGACCTTCGAACCTTCGAGGATTCGAACCCATGGTCTGGAGGCAAGTATCCTACCCACTGAGCTACCTCCACCCCAGGAGGTACTTTGACTTGTAGTCTGTATTGGAAAAATGATTTCTGAACAAAAGAGATCGTGAAAATGAGCTGTGATGGTCAAAGAAATAAAGAACTAAAAATAAGAAACTTATAAGAAACAGTAGTTCAGTAACACAAGTTCAGTAGGCTTTGAGTGCAAGCGAAGTCCACACCTCCTTATAATTGCACAATTTTAAGTTTAAAATGAACATTGGTTTTGGTGCTGAAAAAAGCTACTGTCACTTAACTTTTTTTCCTGATAGGAGCCTCTTTAGGCTTTTAGTCTTGTAGTCTATAATCAAAATCTGTCCCCTGTAAAGTTTATAATTTGACCAAATAGTGTACTTTGTACTTTCAGGCATTAAAGTTAGAATAATATTACATTACATTCGTTTGGCAGATGCTTTTATTTAAAGCAACTTACAATACAAGTATCAGGACAGTGTGAGAACCAGAGGACAGTTCTCACGTAGAGAGCAGTTCAAAAAGATAGTGTGCATTAGGAGAGGAGATGCTCTCTGAATAGATTACAGACATTATTGTAACAAGATACTTTGCTGTCTGCAATTAGTGTTACAAGATACATTGCTGTCTGTAATGTATTTATTACCATCTGCACCACACTACCATATCAAGAAAATTCAGTTGGTATTATAGTGCTGTTCTCTGCTTACTCAATGGGACATTAAAAGTCTTGAGGCTTTTTCTCAAGTCTTTCTTTGCTGGTATGTGTCTCGCATTGAGCAGGTTTCAGTTCTTTTCTCACTTCTAATGTAACCCACCTGATTGAGTTAATAAAGCGTGCAGGCACAGCCAGATGAAGAAATCAGGTGGGTCTGATTAGAGCTGCAGAATAACTCTGCAGGAGAATCTGCAGGATGGCCCATATAATTGCAGCGTTTTCTCACTTTTTTGAACAAAAGATTGATGTTGTATGCAAACATCGTTAAACTTTCACTCCCTAGTTCGTACAGAAGTCTTAATCACACAGTAACAAAAGCAACAGCCCTCAGGTAAAGAAGAGAGTTCAAAATTTGTCATTTATTTTATAGAGGGGACAAATAAAATACAGATGTGAGCCCTTTTACAATCACAGTGTACATGTTATTGCTGCATAATAACATAGTAATACATAATCAACATTAACGTCTGCGTTATTAAGAAAAGTAATCTTTTACTTTTTTTTCTTCAAATTTACTGTTGCTACTAATTCTTTGCTGTGTAAGAGTAAAGGAAATGATGGTGTTGGAAAGTAGATGCTACAGCATGGCTGGTATGTCCTGCTTATTTATTAGTGAGCACTGGGGGGTGCTAAAGACTTTCATTCATTGTGGCCTTATGTTTTATCTGTGGGAATGTTCTAGGGATGTGCGTGGACAATCAAATGCTCTGTAAAACTATGAAAGGTGCCACTATTTGAAATATTATAAATAACTTTTTATTACCTTGCATCACATGAAGCTGGGTGAAATATTAACACAAAGTTTTTTTGTGTGTGTTTGTGCGTTTGTGTGTGTATGTTGACTCCCAAGTCATTGTTTCTCTGTATCAAATACTTGCTTTCTTCTTATGCAGCCTGGTTCTGTCTAATCAGTGACACTTTTATGCAATTTCAGCAGTGGACAGAAGTCAACAGCTTCACAGCCCCATACAGCCTTGCGCTGCGTTCTGGCACCTTTCTGACATAGTCAGCATTAACTTTTTATGCAATCTGTCCTGCTGTAGCTTTATCCGGTTTTCTGGTGTGTTACCAGTATGTATCCAATGTGGTTCAACAAAGGATAACCAGTAAACCAGTGCTCACCAAGGACTGGACCAGGGGCTGGTGGATTCTTCAATAATGCCGTCCCGTAGCATGTTATCCACCTACCCTTCAATCTCGCAGTGCAGTGTCTCCGGGACTCGGTATGGCCGCTCCCTGATAATCATGCCCCGGCCCATTTTTTATGACGAAATACTCTGCATGGATCCTGGCCATAGCGTCCTGGTCCATCCCCTCTATGAAGCACACCTTTTCCCAGCAGCACACCAATACCTCAGTGGTGCCACACGCAGTCCTGTGATTCGAACCCACAACCATCTAATCAGAGCAGTTACTCCCTAACCACCAGGCCACCAGCTGCCCTAAATAATGACCACGAAAGGACTTGAACCCTCAGTTGTCTAAGCCACAGTCTGGTGCTTTATCCATTAGGCCTTGAAGTCAACTTCAGATACTTACTGACGGGTGCCGTTGTAATGTTTGTGTGTGTGTGTGTGTGTGTGTGTGTGTGTGTGCGTGCGTGCGTGCGCGTGCATATGTGACATGAATCTTTACTTTCTTTCCTTCCGTCCTTTTTTCCTACCTACCTACCATCTTGGCCTTTTACATAATTCAGTGATCAATTACATTCTCTAATGACATCCAGAGTGATGTACTGATAGTACTGATGAGGGCTGATGTGGAACTTGATAGTATTTGAATGGGAGACCTTTGGAACATCAGATGTTTCCTCTGATAGAACTGGATCACATTCTGCTATTTGGCCCAAGTCTGATTTGGCCCATCTGACTCATCTATACACCATGTGAGATATTTACTTGATCAAGTGCTTTTCCTTCTCTAAAGATAAGGAAGTTCTAGTCTACACATACACATCCTCAGGAAATAAGACTCTGCTAACTCTGAAAACTGAAGACGGAAGAGTTAAAGAAACACACACACCACCTTTTTACTTAATCATTCTTTTACACTCTTTTACACTGTTTTTCTGTCTCTCTCGCTCTCTCTCTGTTTTTCTGTCCTCCCCACCTGTCTGTATAATCTTTTCCCTAGAGAACCTTTATTTAGCTCTTAGGTGTGTGTGTGTGTGTGTGTATTTATCTCTTTGGTCTGTTTGAATGGTCTGGTTGTCTTTACTGTGTTTCCTGTGCTTTGACGGGACTCATTTGAGCACTCTACTGTGATTAGCCTATTTTTAGATTATTTTATTTTAGCTTTGGTAAGTCTTTGTATTAGACCTTTATTATGATTGGTCTGTTTTGGCTTACTGTTGGTTGTGTATGTTTGGAGTTGTGTTGTGTATCATCATTTGAGCACATTTGAGTACATAAGGTTGTATTTATGTTTCTGAAAACAGACGTATGCAAGCTGTGGGTTTTTATACAACTTATACGACAACATATTTAAACCACATTTAATGATGCTCTTTAGTGCTTCATTGTTACATATTGTTAAAGTGCTGTAAATTATTGTGTTGTACATCATTAAAGAAGAAATAATTTGTTGCACAGACAGAACTTTGAGTGATGGCAGTGGTAAAGGGAGAAGAACTGAGGAAAGTCATTACATATTATTGCTTAGTCTCATGTTCATATACAGAATAAACTACATAGGAAACATAGACTTAAAAGTGGAAATGCTGTTCTTTTGTATATTTGTGCACATAGGAAAAAAGTGGCACAAAAATAAGAGACCACAGCAGTTTATTTTTAAATCCGCATCTCTTTGAGTATGAAAACCATTCCATTGCCAGTGTCGGTTAAATTCCCAAAACACAAGCACCTCATTCTGCTTTATGCTGTAATCAACACTCTCCTCTTGCAATGTGACCAGTTGGATGGCAAAACACTGCTAGAAGTATGTCGGAGGTAATTATTTTGTTAGCTTGAATTTATTTTTCAAATATTTTCTTCTGTAAACACTGCATCGTTTATTTGTTTTGATGTATGAAAGGCAAAGCTGTTCAGTACATTACTTGCACCTATTAAAGATAAAACAGAAAATAAAAATCTGAGCTGTGATGCTCTAATTCCAATTTCTCAAACTTAACCTCCACAAATTTGCACCAACATGAAGAAGAACTGGATGTAATTTGATTGTCCTGAAATAAGTTTTGGTGATTTTATCTTTGTGACTTCTAGTCCTTGTTAGCCTTGGAGTTCCCGTATTAATCTAAAGACTAAAATATTTGAATCCACACAATCTGGCTGGGGTCATTTTTTGTTTTGTTTTGCCAAACCATACATTGAGCTGTTATTCTACCTATTCTGTAGTCACAGTAATTGTTAGCAGCTGTCCATATGTTATCTAGATGCCCTACTCCTTTCATTTCCTGTTTTCCTCTGTGATGCATTATTGAGTATGTGGTGGCAGAGGGGTGTGAGGCAGCGGGTTGGCAGGTTTTCCTGCTGTTTTAGTTAAGTGTGTGTGTGTTAGTCAAGCTCTGTTTCTGCTGAACCCTGTCACCTGAACCCCATTGGGCTGCTGCCCCACAAAGCCTGTGCCAACACTGCCACTTTACTAATTACACACAGTGCAAGAACTGAAGGGTTTATCTGTGACCTGTAGGGATGTGACTGTTTTTATATGAGCAAATAACTTAGACTGTTAAAGAACCCCATGATTTCTTAGAGCCTTTCTAGTTTGCGGAAAACCCTGCATATTTGCGGAAACTGCAGATATCCTCCTCATTTTTATTTTGTTTGTGTGCTTGCTCAAGCACACTATTGTTCTTCTTAAGCTTTATTATCTTCCTCTTTATTCCGTTCAGCCATTTTTTTGGGCCGCTACTCCTCGCAGGGCTTTTGAGATAGAGACACCATTCCAACTCTGACACGTCGAGACCGATTTGGAATAGCATGTTTGTTCACAGCTTTTTGCTACGTCTTGTTCATTCGTTATTCACATTTTCAGGCGACAAAATGGCCCTTAGAGAGTGAATTGGTAGAGCTTTGGAACTATTATGTCATCCACTCTAGCTGTTAGAGCGAGAGCAGCACAAAAAAACAGTATAAACTCTGATTTTAAAGTTAAAATCCACATTTTAAACTACGTAAAGCCTCTGAATTATATTGAAAAACATAGATAAGGGGAGAGAAATTATATATATATATATATATATATATAAGACACTTCTAGCCACTGTTTAAAAGAGAGGACATTTTGTGATTGGGTGAGCGAGAGGGAGAGAGAAAGAAAGAGAAGCATAGATGGATACCTGTAGATAGATACACTAACAGTTAACCATCTAGAAGTGAGCAAGCACACTTAATTTTCTCTGTGGAAATGCAGTCTAGTTATTATTATTTTTTGCTCTTTCAGTTTTTCATCATATAAACCTTCAGGAGCATTACAAAACGCATATTAAATGAAACCATAGCTATAGTGCATTTTTTTCCATGATCAACTTTGTCTACTAATGTTTGCAGCCTTAGTTACCAGTTCAAATCATCCTCACTGGAAACAGTCATTTTCATCTTGAGAAGATGGGGGAAAAAAGGTGCATGGTACAGCTCTGGAGCTTGGTGAAATGTAGGGCTTTTAGATGTTAATTTGAGCTGTGTGCATCTCTGGGGAGGAACACACTCCATTTATAATAATAATATCTGTGTTAGTGTGGCACGGGACCCTCAGGAAGCTGCTGTTCTGCAATAGAGCAGCCTCTTATGATAGCATGCAGCATGCAGTGTGTGCCCAACTTTGTCACAGCTATCATTTTTATATACATGTATGTTTATGTACATGTGTATATGTGTGTGTCACTAGGATTGAGCAACATGATGGGGTGTTTGTGAATTATTTTGATGTACAGGCTTGCCTCAGCAAACATTGGAATTATATAAATACAATTTGTTTAAAATAATGAAACATTTGATAACAGTATATTCTAAAATGCAATCAAGCTTGAGTGTATTTTACACTTTATGCAAAAGAGCGATTGAGTGAGTGACCAACTGTGCATGAGTGCACCTGTGCGAATGAGAGAGAGATAAAGAGAAGGGGGGGGGGAGAATGCATTTTCGCTTTGGCAGGTGCACGGGAGAGAGAGGAGGAATTTCCCACCCCCTATAAGGTGAGCGAGCTGCAAGGAGGGGGCAAATGGCACGAGTTTGAATGGTAAAGATGGTGCTCGCGGGTGTTCCGCCTGAGTAGGGGAGTGAGTGGAATGTGATCTTTTGTTCTCTAGAGACAAAGGAGAATGTGACCTCAATTTCTCATAGTAGGACTGAACATTCAGCCTCATGATCAAACTAATTTTAAATAGTACATATGAAAATGAAATTTTTGTAAATATGAAACTGAAATGGTAACTATGAAATGTAGTCATTCTCAGCAGATATTACTATGATGTTAGTAAAAGGTGGTGACCTGCTTTGATGACCTTTATGCCAGACTCTGACACCCCTTCCTACACACACGCACACGCACACACGCGCACACACACACACACACACGACGTCAGCGCATTTATGGACTGTTGACATTTGAATTTTTCCACAGCCTTGAAGAAGAAGTGGCTGGAATAAAACAATAACACTACTGACGCAGTCATGCTAATAATGCTCGGCCAATGCGCTGAGCACCAGAGTAGCAGCAAGCGTTTCTATAATTGATCAATAGTTGATCAGTTGTAATTTGACTAATCATCTAATCCAGGAGTGCACAAATCCAGTCCGGTGTCCAGTGTAGTTGGGTTATTGCCCAACTCAAACACATGTTTAAACTAATTGTCTGTTTTTGTGAATGTGTTTGAGGAGAGGAAAAGAAATTAGACAGTGTTATAAACTCTGAGTATGTGCGAAATTGATATAGTTTAGTTTGTGTATCAGCAAATTATTATAGGTATATAAAAATCCATCTACAAATTTTATGCACATTTTATTCAGAATGAACAAAATAAATGGGTCATATGGCAGTACTACAGGTTGTGAAACACTACTCTGGGACTGTCAGTTGCACATAACATCTTATGAGACTACCTGTTCCATGCTGCTTAGTGTTGAAGGTGAACAAGAATGTCCTTGACTCTAATTGCTTTTTTAATTGCTTTTGATCTAGGCAGACAGCATAAATATGTAGCTATGGAATTTGGGACACAGGTTCAATATGGGACATGTAGTTAGGACCAGGTTGGTTTTTTTTCCCTGTGTTTTTCTATTCCTGAATGTCTGATTTTAAGCTATATGATGGACAAGGCAGCGATAGTTGTAAATTTTAGCAGGGAAAAACACTGGATATCACTTTTTAAGCATTTCTTGTGCATTTAAAGCCTAAACTGCTTAAATGAGGTTAGATTTCACTTGACATGGTTTAAGGGCTTGCTGAAAGTTGTTTTCTTTCTTTGTAGGATGAAAAGGAAAAGAGGCGTTTGGAGTTGCTGGAGAGGAAGAGAGAGAACCAGCGGCTCCTGGATGAAGAGGCCTCGAGGCTGAAAGGAAAACATAAAGAACCATCTGGCAAAATGACACGGGCGCAGATAGAGGAGACCCTCCTGCGGGAGCAGACGGAGAAACTGCAAACCAAGGATAAAGGTAGGCATCAATGTCCAAAAACATTCACATGCACACATCCTAGTCATTACACACAGGAGAAAGGCAGGGCACGGTATACAGGTTGCCACCTGAGGGAAATTTGCATGTAAAAAAAAAAAAAATGTTTTAATGCTTTAAAACCTGCTAACCTCCCTAACCTGTGACTTCCATGCTCACTATTCAATCCTACCATCTTATGTTTCATGTTTTTCTTCATGTTTCCTCTGCAGAGAAGAGCCATCTGGAGGCCCCACTGGAGGAGAACATCAACCAGATTGTTCCTGAAGAAGGCTCAGCTCGAACCATTGAAGATGCCATTGCAGTCCTCAGGTACTTTGACCATGTGATCTCAGGTCAACAATTTAAAGCAGTCTAGAGCAATATTCATATGAACCCACTAGCAATATCACTCCCTAAATGCCTGTAGTATATTGGGGCAGCTGGTGGCCCAGTAGTTACTGAGTTACCCCTGAGATCAGAAGGTTGTGGGTTCGCATCCCAGGACTGCCAGTGGCACCAATGAGGTACCCTTGAGCAAGGTACCATCCCCACACAATGCTCTCCAGGCACTGTGTTCTTGGCTGTCCTCTGCTTCTCTTGGTGAATAGGTTAAATGCAGAGAAAGAATTTCACACTGTTTACACTGGGAGCTGTGGTGTGTTCATGCATGACTATAAGAGTTGCTTTATAAGCTGGTAGCCTAGTGGTTAGGGCATTCACCCTGCGACCAGAAAGTCCGGGTTCGATTCCCAAGACCGCTAGGCACC
>JBBPDC010058280.1:0-11116 GCA_037974485.1 Hemigrammopetersius urotaenia
AAACTGCATTTCGTTGCCTTGTACTTGTACATGTGTAATGACAATAAAGTTGAATCTAATCTAATCTAATCTAATATTTTCAAGTTGCAGCCTAGAAGTGACACTGGCATGTATAAACCCCGGCAATACACACTACCATGC
The DNA here is from genome assembly GCA_037974485.1 of Hemigrammopetersius urotaenia. Lineage (NCBI taxonomy): Eukaryota > Metazoa > Chordata > Actinopteri > Characiformes > Alestidae > Hemigrammopetersius > Hemigrammopetersius urotaenia. Next base: position 142 of record JBBPDC010058280.1, read on the forward strand.
AACTATGCCCATGTGACTGTTTCGCTGTATTGAGAATGGGCCAGCACCAGTTCAGCAGTGGCTCTGTACCCATAACCTAACCAATGATGAATAACCAAGAGGTTAGCTAATAAATACTAAGTGCAGCAAAAGATGGCTATAGGTGCAGCAAAAGATACAGTAGTTCTACCTGATAAAATATGAAAATGAGAGAACGTTAATTTACAAATATCCCGTTTCTAAAGCATCCTTGTGCATGAACTGAGCAGAAAAATATGAAGACTATGACGTATTACACAGTACAGAGATGGTAATCTTAAGAATGACATTCATTTAAATAGATTTTACAACAGAAGAGGAATGTGGTGACATTTAGCTCTCACATGCACGAGAAATATCACAGAGAGCTAATTAGGACTTAAGAGAAGGTCGGAAATACAAGGCAAATGTCAAAAAACGTCAGAAATACAGTATGTGTACATGCTTTTGTAGATAAATACATCAGATTTAATGGAGTCCTAAACATGTGGAATTAGAATCCGTGCTTTTTTTTTTGTTCAGGCAAATGCCAGTCTATTAGGAAAGGTCTGACTGGATTACTGAGCATTTGGCTGGCATTTGCCGGCTTTTCTTGTCTGGGTAGGCAAAGAGAAGACTCATCTGGGTGCTGCTTTACAAAATGTGAGGTTGTTTATTCAGCCTTCCTCTTTACAAAATAAAAACTTACCCAAAGACCGTCTTTTTGATTAAATATTTACTCAGTAACATCCATAAATACCTAGTTTATCAGTCAAAAGTTTGGGCACAACTTCTCATTCAACGATTTCCTTTGTTTTTATTATCGGCTACATTGTAGATTAATATTGAAAACATCACCTGTTGCTCTGATGACGGCTTTGCACACGCTTGGCATTTCTTCAACCAGATTCATGAGGTATCAACCTTGAAAGGTGTTCTTCGTCTAGAGTTTGTACACAGCGATCCTATTCCACTACAGTTCTACTGCAATTTACGGCAAGAACCACTTAACTACGTAAAAAGAAACAACAGTCCATCATTACCTTATTGCAGAACATTTCTGGTTTGTTTAATTCTTTTGTTTACTGCATAATTCCATTGTTTCCTTCATCATTTTGTTTTTCAATATTTATCTACAATGTAGAACATATTAAAAACAAAGAAAAAGCACTGAATGAAAAGGTGTGTCCAAACTTTTGACGGGTAGTGTATATCATTATGAAGTGAGGTACAAAACTACATGGCTAAAAACGGGACTCCATGGCAGTGTAGTGGAAAGCATTGTGGCTCACACCTCCAGGGTGGGGGGTTCAACCCCGGATCCTGGTCTTGTGTGTGTGGAGTTCGCATGTTCTCCTCGTGGTGGCCTGCGTCTCCTCTGCGGTCTCTGGTTTCTCCCACAGTCCACCGTCCACAGAGACTCTGATTCAGTGTTCTGGGTTTTTGGAATTAGGTTTTATGTATTCTGAAGCCAAAGTGTATATTTAACATCTAAATATTAATATATAATATTTAACTAGCTAATAATATGAGGTATAGGATTCTGTAATTAATCTGTAAATAATATATGTATAAATATAATATTTAGTTATTTAATATTGTCATACGTGCACACACACACCGACACACACAGACGTGTTCTTCATGAAGAACAGAATTCCCTGTGCACTTCTCATCCATTATCAGCCCACTCTCTGCCTCCATACGTTCAGCAGCACTGCAGGTGTGTATAGAGGCAGGAGAATGGGGTCAGCTGCCCCTCTCCCACAACACCAAAAGCATCTACAGCAAAGACCATAACGTAGGCCTAACACTCAGACCAGTACCTCTCCACATTTAATCAGCCAGCAGTGAGATATTCTCATTCCTGCCAGTGTTTTGAGAGTGGCTGGCCTCATACCACTGGTCTCTGATATTAAACTCATGCTGATGGTAGATAATACTTTTCCTTTGAAATACTTTTGGAAGGACCAGGCCTAATGATGCTCCTGTGTCACGGTCTGGTCAGTGGCCGGTTAGGGCCACTGCCTTTTTGTTGTTCATGTTTTGGGGGCTTTTATTTTGACATGTGTTCTGGGTTTTGCTTTTGTCACGTGTCCTTGTGTTTCACCTGTCCTGTGTTTTTCGGTTTGATTGTGCTGCGTATTTAAGTTCCCGTCTGTGTGTTGTTTACTCATCTGTCCATCGTCGTCTTTAGCATGCCTTTAGATGGAGCAGGTTTTTTAATCCTGTTCCTGATCCATTACTCTCACTTCTGTCTGGCCCGCGAGCCTGTTTCCTTTGTTCTTGTTTTTGTTTAAATAAAACCCACCAGCATGAATCCCCGGCTTCGTGCTAGTTCCTGCAGCTCCCAAGGTAGCGCCCCGCATTGTGACATTCTGTCTGCTTCTAATATTTGTTGACTTTTAAATTTGAGGATGAGATGGGTCCGTATAGCAGAGAGAGAACAAAAGGGAATGATGCAAATGCCCTTAACACAAGAATTAAATTTGAACAGTTTGTACAAATTCCAGCAAGATCGATCTCCTTTCTTATTACAAAGCAAAATTATGGGTTTAATGAAAATACTTCAGGGTGTAATTACTCTTTAAGTAATCTTGCTTTAGGGATTTGGGCCATTTTCAGACTTCCAGTGCTAGGGTCTGGATGTTCGACTATGTTTGGTGCATAAGAAAAAAAAAGAGAAATGTTGGAATACAAGTCAAGAACTGGCAGTTGTAAGCAGCATGGATGAGTAACGAGGTGAGAGGAGGACATAGTGTCTATCTGTTATATGGCTCTGTTAAATAAATAAACACAGACATTGGATCCACACACACACACACACTCAGACACACACACACCTCGAAAGGCTGTCCATGTCTCTGTTCCTTCTGCAAAGATAGAACACATAACAGAAGCAAATACACATTTTGCTGTCTGCACCAGTGTGGCCCTATCAGTGTCTGAGTGGAAAACCTAAACAGAACGACTTCCTGAACTTTGCCTTTTTATACTCTTGTAGTCAGATTACTGAAGCTCAGGTTGGGGAGAAAAACTATGCAAAAACGTCCCTCGCTTTTGCACTTGTGAGCTGCTGCACCATACCTCTGCTTGTTAATGCTGAATTCTTAAAAGACTGATGTTTTTCTACTTGCCCGCACTATATCTCCCCTCTGTATGTGCATATATGTGTGTCTGTGTAAAAATACTTCCATCAGTGGGTGTCTAGTGACCATGACACCAACCAGCCCGTGCAATAGCACTGCAGTGGAATATATTTAATATACATAATGCATCCGGTAGAATTGCTTGCAGAGGAGTATTTTGTGCCTACAGGTTGCATTATTGGAAAGCGATAACGATATTGTTTGCAATGTGGTTACATTCACATAAACAGATTCATGTCACACTGGTGTTAGAAATAACTTGTGTGTAACACATGCCATTGCGGTTTACTAATGGAAACTACAAATAATCAATGCAAATTTGCTGCAAGAAAATTACCATTTTAATGTAAGAAGACCCACACACATACAAGGAAGATTGTTTTTCTACAATATGGTCATCCATAATTACTAGTCATCCATAATTACTAGGTAAAACGTTAAAGGAAACAATATCCATAGCTGTTATTGGTCATGAATGCTTAGCTTTGAATTGACTGCCATTGACTGTATGCTATTTCTGTTATGCAAGTGTATTTGGTACAGTATCTTAAAAACACTTGCATTGTGGACATGGTGGCAATTTAACATTTTAGTGATAAAACCGATAAAAATATCAAATCTTTATTCACTGTGGATTCAGTCCAATCCTATGCCATGAATGAATCCATGAAATCTGCTTTGGTTAGCTATAGCCACATCTTAAATAGCAAATCCAGTGACTTAGCCAGAAATTAGCCAGAAATCTAATAACCCACAAATATATCCATGCATTGTTTCAGTTACACAGTATATTTGCAAGTCAAGCAAATATTTACATTTACATTTACGGCATTTATCAGACGCTTTTATGCAAAGCAACTTCCATTCCCTACCTACAGGGGGCAGTCTCTCCCTGAAGCAACTTGGGGTTAAGGGTCTTGCTCAGGGACCCAGTGGTGGTGCTGAAGGTAGGATTCGAACCCATGACCTCTTGGTCCAGAGGCAAATATCCTACCACTAGGCCACGTCCCCCCATACCATTGTGTTTTGGGAGTGTAGAAAAAAGCAACACTTTGATCTTCAGCTGCTAGATAATAGGCTAATAGGCTCTGGCATAATACCGTTCAAGCTAGCTAGCTAGCATCAAGCCCCATTGTTTTGCAGCTGGTAGTGCTGTTGCCTCACACCTTGCAATCCTAACATCCGGGTCCTGGCCTTGTGTGGAGCTTTTTTTCCTCGTGGGTTTCTCCAGAGTCTCTGGGTTTCTCCCACAGTTCAAAGACATGCTCGGAACTGGGGATTCTAAATTGAGCGTAGGTGTGTGTTCCCCGCCCAGGGTGAGTCCCTGCCTTGTGCCCATAGACCCTGGGTTAGGCTCTGGGTACCCTTGACTGAAGCGTATTTTTTCACTGGGGCATAAATATAAGGCCAAATTATCTTAGGCAACTTAGATTTTAACCTCAATCTAACATACCTGGTACGATTGATCGTTGCGGCTGCACGCATCTCCTGGGCAGCAGGAAGCCTAGTGGTTAAGGCATTCGCCCTGTGATCAGGAAGCCGCGGGTTCAATCACACAAAATGATTAACATTCATGACAAGATTGAGAGCCTCCACTGCAAATTCTTCTTTTCCTGAAACAGTTTGTTTTTTTTCCCAACAAAATCATAGTTAGTATTATATATGTTATGTTAACATGACCAATGTCATGGAAGCTAGCAAACTTTGGTAAGCCAATAGTTGGATAATAGTTAGCCTTCTGCAGATGTCAGTAAACGTATGTTAACTAGGTTAACAGTTACACAAAGCAAAACTACATGTAAGAGACACGAGGAGCAGGGAAGGTGAGGGGCATTGTGAGGGTTGACCAGCAACTGAATCACAAACTCATAGAAATACAAACAAACTCGGCCACAAACCAACCATGAGGACACACTCATTTAACAGAAACACAAGACAGCTGCCAAAGCCACTCAAGGCAGAAACAGACCCATGTCAAAATAAGAGTCGCAGAATCAAAAACCCGTATTGCGGCCTCTAGCGGCAGCTCTGTGGACGTGACAGTAGCTTGTTCCCCACTTCAAAGTGACAGAAAAATGTGCAAATGTTATCTCTAAGACAGGTATTTTTCATGCTCAACGAGTGAATTGTCCTTAATTTGTCATCGTCTTCATCCATCATTATGCTGATGAGGAGGATACACTAAGAATATCACAGATGATGATGATGAAGATGATGAAGATGATGATGATGATAGACTCAGGATATCACATGGTATCCAGTAATCAGTCCAACATTATTAAATGTGTTATCCTATTATTCATGTAAATTCTGTCACTATAAGTAATAATTGTAATATGACGCAATATGACGCAATATCTATAAACTTATGTTGTATTGCAAAAATCTAAGCTCATCATGAACAATGGCCAGGAGCTGATTTGTGTATTTAATGAGTGGGACATGCTCCTATTGCTGTTATGTCACACAAGCACATTTTACATTTTTGCAGATATTTAAAACAAAGAAAGCTTTATTTTTATGAAACCTCTGATTATTTGCTGAATAATCAAATTATGGAATTTTAAATCTTTTACATTTATGTGTTGTTTTAACATTTGTTCTTATTCAACTACTACAGAAATTGTAATAAAAGCACTGCGCTTTGCAAAAGTACAATTGTTCTTGTTGTGTAATTGTTGTTACACAAAAGTTGGCACCCCATGGTCACACGCCATTTCATGCCACATGCGATGACACTTTCACACGAATAAATGAAGTGATGGCAAAGCATCACACGTGAACGACGTGAAATTCTTTCCCTACATTTAACCCATTTACCAAGTGAGCAGCACCCAGGGAGCAGTGTGTGGGGACGGACTTTGCTCAAGGGAACCTCAGTGATGACACTGACATTCCAGGGATTCAAACCAATAGCCTTCTGATCACAGGGGCAACACCCTAACCACTAGTCCACCAGCTGCCCCAGAGTAACATGTGACTTTGTTGTAAGGCAGTGGGCTCCCACCCTCCTCTTTAAGATCTTCCTTCCGGCTCAGCTTAGCTCCAACCTGCTTCTAACAGAGTGCCCTTTAATCCTTACCTAAAAATCCAACCAATCAGAGACTTTTGAAGGAGTCCATTTGCCAGAACAGGTGTTGAGTCTGGACTTCTCAGAATAGTAGATCTCCAGAACCAAGGCTGGTGGTAAAGCCTCACCAGGCCCAAAGAAGTCCATATACATATACAGAGTCATACAAGTACAACACACAGTGAAATTCTTTCTGTGCATTTAACCCATTCACCAAGTGAAGCAGTGGGCTGTCGCCAACATGGCACCCGTGGAACAGCGCGTGGGGACGGTACCTTGCGCAAGGGTGGTGACACTAGCATTTGGGATTCAAACCCCAAACCTGTTTGCAGGACCAAAACCCTAACAACTAGGCCATCCAGCTGCCCAAAGACTGAAGATACACTACAGATGAAATAACTAGAAACTATTTAATAATAAATACTCTACTATTAACGATAATAATAATAATAGTTTTTGATGAACATACCGAGCAACAATATCAATGGCCTGCAGCTTTCTCAGTCATTGTATAATGCCCTGTTCATCATACACCTTCCGAATTACTGTGAGGTGCAGTAATACAAATTACAGCAATGAATATAATACATTTTCTGCTTGGCTTCAATGCAGTAAAGTAATTCAGATGGCTAAAATCAAAACTCTTTTTATAAATCTTTAACGAAATTCAGCCCAATTCTGACGCATCACAAACAAACTTCCAATGTCACGCCTAAATAAGAAAGTTCTTAATGACAAATAAGCATCCTTCCCTTTAGTAATGGGGTGTCAAATATGTCAAGGCCTCCCAATGAAAAGTCTAGTATGTCTAGACACCCTATATTACATATAGAAGGACCGATAAGGAGAGAGTGCTCTCTGGTACAGCTCGGCCTCGGTAAAAACATGGCGAGGAGGGGGAGATAAGAGGGATGCTGCTATTGCTACTTTGAACAATGAACCTAAGGGCAGGTTTGCGACATTTTTTGAATGAGTGTAAGAAAGAAAAGTGTGTGATTGTTCTTTTGTTTTGTTGATTTTGTTCGTTTTCTGCCTTTGTGCACCTAATCAGCCATTAAACATTAAAATACTAATATTGTGGATGCCAACCTGGAGGCCACCTTAAACTCTTTGTCATTATGTTCAAACCCTACCATTCCTGAACATTTTTGCAGCATGGGAGGACATATTGAACAATTTCCTCCGGGATAAATAAAGCTCTCTGATTCTGATATCATCCTAACGCTGATCCTGATGCTCCTCATGCTCATGGCAGGAGCTTTTGGCAGTAAAGAGGGGTCAGCATGGGCACTCTGACTGGTCTGTGGCTACAAAACTCCATTTGCAGCAAGCTGTGATACACTGTATGTTTCTTTTTATCACAGCTGGCATTAACTTTATCAGACCATTTAAGCTACAGTGGCTTAAATTTCTGTAGGGTTGGGCCAAAATGGCTAGCCTTTGCTTCCCAAACTCATCACTGAGACTTGAGACTTGGTTGTTTTCCTTTGGACCACTGTTGTTAGGGATTAACCACTGCATATCAGGAACTCCTCAAAACACTGCCAGGTCTGGAGATGCTAGCCATCATAATTTGGTCCGTGTCAAAGTCACTAGAGCCACTAAAACAACAAAAAATAATTATTTTAATTGGAAGCAATAGTAATAATATCCTAATCCTAAGCTCTGTTTTTGATGTTGTCAGTGGTGGAAAGGAAGCTAGAATCTGATCCGAACTCCAAAAGGAGGGTTCTAACACTGAAACAGTATTTCAAGACTTTTTGAATAGTTTGACAACAGAGATGTTTCACTCTTCTCTTCTCTTGCGACTCCTTCCCCTACAAATCCATTTCCTTGGCCATAAAACATGGCAGCCATATCGGCCTCCACATCTCCGGATTTGGAGATGAGTCGTAACCTGTGCGTGAAATCTGGGCTTGAGAGGCGAATCTGAACAGCTGAGTGGTGCATTGATAAGAGAGGGAATCAGACACGGGGAGATGGAGCGAGGGCGAGTGAAGCAGAGGGGATTTAGACTTTATCAGTCGAGCCGCATGATGAAAACCCAAACAAACTCATTAAGCGGAGAAGTCGAGGCCCCAAGCTGCTTTATTTAAGTGAGTTTTGATCTGGACATCCGAGAGAAATGTGCCATTTAATAACAGAAATCTTCAATAATGTTTCCCTTTCTGCCTTATTTTATTGTCTTATGTATTATATCTTACTTTGACAATTAGAAAAAGAGTTTATCCCCCACCTTAACACAAATGCAGTTGTTCAGCTAAGCCATGTTTTGTGTCTTAAGTTTTATTTTATGCTAGAGCTGCTGGGCTAAGAATCATGTGAACACTATAAAACAAATGTGACAAAAAAGGTCATTTAAGCTTCGCCATTTAAGAAGCATTTCGGTTTCTTAAGGAGCCATGTCTGTAAAGTATAAAGAGAGGGTAAAGAGGGTAAATGTCCTTTCAAAGGTATAAAGAACCGTTGCATGATCTATATCTCCAAAAGCCATTTACAGATTTTTTTTTCTTTAAAAATATATATTTATTAAAAAAACAATGGCTATTATTTAGCATCACAAACCATCAGTACATTGTTACATGATGTATGTGTGTTGATTTCTCTCCTCCAGGTAATTAAACCTTAGAGTAAAGTTAATTACGAATGATTTCGAAAAAGGTGCCATAATGGTTCCAGCACCCATGTGTTGTTCCATATAAGACTGCAATACATTACAAGAGGATTGCACAGTGCTGTTATTAACAAGTAATGGAACGTATATAAACGAAACAGGCAAAAACGAATCACACACACAAAACAGATGCCATCTTGAATCTTGAAACTCCAACATGGTTGGAGGCGCATGTAAATTAGTCTGTAGGTAAAGAAACACATTTCAAACTACACAGTTACTAAATCAAGGATTACAAAATTCCATCAAGAAGGAAATACTACAAAAGGGGAATGTTATAAAAGAAAAACAAATGGCGAGAACAGGGAACACATCAAAACATCAGGAGTGAAAATGCAGTGTGTGGGTACGGTACCATGCTCAAGGGTACCACAGTCCTGGGATTCAAACACACAATCCTCTGATTGCAGGGGTAACTTTCTAACCACTTGGCAGTCAAGGAATGTGATTAAGTTTGGTGATGATGGTCATTTTTTCAGGATAATAATGCATCTTGCCTTTTACTAAATAGCATCTAAGCTTTTCTTCAGGGAAAGCTAAATAACAAGACCAGCTAAAAAAGGTGGGGTGGAATTTTAAAAAACTGGTCCATGAGAAGGCTTGTACAAAGCTGACCTGTAAATTGCTCTTCAAGGACGTTGGAACAACCTGATAGAGATACTGTTTTTCGATACTAAACTGTTTACTAATTGTGACTTTAGGTGATTTTTTTCCATACCGAGTTATTGCTACAGCAGCACATATAATACAATTGGTACGATACAGAGAAGATTAGCATTGCTCCTGCGCAAAAATGACACTCAAAGTTAGGAAGCACTACTTATTATTATGGCCTCATGGTTAAGGAGTCATGGGTTCGAATTCCTGAACAGCTAATGACACCACTGAGGTACCATTGAGCAAGGTACTGTCTCCCAGGCACCCCTTGTTGGTGGCAGCCCACTGCTTCACTTGGTGAATAGATTAAATGGAGAGTAATATTTTTATATTGTTCGCACTGTGCTGTGGTGTGTTCACACGTAACCATAAGGGCCACTTTACTTTTCAATCCCTTTTTTTACCTTTATGAAAAGGTTTGATCCCCTTCACATTGTGTGAATCAACAGGAATAGATAAACATGACTTGTGTTATGTTAATACCGACTAGATTCAGAGAGTTTTTCTCTCTTTCAGAAAGTTGCCTTTTCAGAGTAACAAGCAGTTACTATGACAGCGGCAGTTTCCTGCACAGAAATGCTATGCGTTTACTCCTGACACACATCTTTGCTGACGTGTGTTGGGGGCCTCCTGTCATAAACATTTCAGTGTGAAGTCAGAGAGGGTTTTAAGGCTGAACTCCAATACACAGTGCCCTTCACTCTGACCATTACTGAGCTGGCAGCCCGGGCGAGTGGACAGAGAGAAGGTCAAGGCCACTGGTAGAGATGAGACCACATAAAGCAGAGTAAGAATGAGCCTGTGACACAAGGGCAAAGTGAAAAAACCCAAAACACCCACCCACACAGCTCAGCCCCCGCACCCTTCCATCACACCCCACACTTCACTTACACGCGTTTTCCAGGGACAAAAATACCTTTGGCACATGTGTCTGCATTTATTTATTTATTTTTTAGTAGTGGTAATTCTACAATTACGATGAATATAATAATAATAACAACAATAATAATAACATTAATAATAATAATGCATATTATTATTATTATTGTTGTTGTTGTTGTTTTTATTGTTGTTGTTTTAATTATTGTTGTTGTTGTTGATGTTATTTGTGGTAGTAGTAGTAGAAATATTACTATAGCAAGTACTGCTATTACTACCGTAATGATATTATTATTATTATTATTATTATTATTATTACTTCACTAGTTCATACGGTGCATTTTATAAAACTTAGATTAAATTAAAAACATAAGGATTAACAAAACTTTTAATTCATAACTGTCACGTCCCCCTCGGACGTGCACTACCTCGAAGCATGGAGCAGACAGGAAACCATCCTCTCGTCCTCTCAGGGCTTCAAGCACTGCTCGCCTTGAGCCTCCGCCGCTCAAGAGAAGAGGGAAACATGCGTCAAGACTCTTCTCAGTC
>JBBPDC010058308.1:0-11115 GCA_037974485.1 Hemigrammopetersius urotaenia
ACACTGCTTAGAAATAGATAACTGAACATTCCATACATTTTAACATCAGTATTTACTGAACCAACAAATGAATTTTTTAATGTTTTACCATTACCACTATTTATTCTATTCTATGAACTTAATACTTATGAATTTCCATAGGCATACATCAGTGTTAGCAGACTCATGAAACTTTGGTCGAAATAGATCGAAACAAATTTGGATATTTTATGGTAAACACATGGATAATCAAAAACTCAAAAAAGGTGGCTAGTCCACTGTCGTCAGAGAAGCTAAACAACAATTCACACCGAAGTACCCTTTCGGCTTGCTTATAAACACACAGATCAGTTTTATCTCGTATGGCTGAAAGTCATTTCCATGCAGGCGCTGCACTTAGTGATCCCGAAAGTACAGTGGCGTGACCGGCGGATTACTGACAGATTGAAGGCTTGTGGGGGTCAGGTTAGTCTTTGTTACACTTTTCACTGTTGTTTTATTCTGTTCTTTTCTTTAGTGTCGTTGTGAGACCCAACCCTTGTGTTTTTAGCGTATATTTGTATATTGAAGCTGTGTTTTTTAAACTTCACTGTACATATTTGCACTGTATTATTTCTTTTTGCTATATTATACTCAACACCCTATTGGTCATTTAAATACTGCTATCTCTGGCTCATTTTTCCTGTGTCTGGTCGTGTGTCCATAACATCATCCCATAATCATATCTCTGGCCGTACCCTGTAAATCCGTTATCATCTGCAGAAGCAGGTGCAGAAACTGGTTTTGGATGGACAAAGGTCATGTCCTTAACACACACACAGATGAGAATGCATGTGAGACCAAAGCATAAGTCCATTTGAGATTCTGTTTTTGAGACCTCCTAACAAGGAATTGAGCTTGTGGAAGCTTCTTTTCCAGACATGTCCATGCATGATGAGGCAATGCTTGAATATTGCACAACCTTATCCTCCGCTCTCTCATCCATACACAAACAGCTTAAAGCAGCCTTACCCTCACCAGCTGAAGGACGTCTTCATGATCTCCGTCCTGGGGACTGGGACCAGATAGAACAAGCCCAGGTGGACAGGACCATTCCAGGTACTCATCACCAGCCACACCGGAGTGAAAACCAGCAGAAAGGTCACTTGGATCCACTCTAGCCACTGCAGGAGAGTTCCAGAACCATCCAACCAGCCAGGAGAGGAAAGCCAGATAAAACAGGGTTAGAACTGCTATCAAGCAGCCCCTAGCAGTCCAGCAGAGAAACCAACAATCACAAGGTCTCATGGAGGATCAACACACACAAGCATCTGAGCACGTACAGTTTTTGGGGAAACATTTGCACATGATTATTAGGACTTGCATGTATAACCAGTGTCAATAACTGAGATAAATACATGCCAGAGTGCAGTATTAACAGTAGGCGAAAATAATATGTAGGGGTACATTCCAACTGTAGTAGTAAAAGACCTATTCATCAAAAGACATCCCTGAATAGATGCTACAGAACGTTAACAAGTGTATAATATTCTTGCAATAATTTCCGCAATTACTAACGGTTCAGTAATAGACCACTTAAATGTGCTACAACTCTCTCTATTGCTTATGTATTGTTAGATAGGTGTTGGCTAGTTATTATTTGACAGTTGTTGTATAGATGCTCTGACTGCAGTATCTTGGTTAAATAGTTGACTCGGATTTAAGCTGATTTTCAGGTAAGAAACAGTTGTGGACTTTTTAAGCAATGATGTACGTTGCATCAGCTACATGCTGTAAATGTAAATTTAAACGTAGCATTACGGCTCGTAGCTTGATCGTGGAAAAACCTAGCACATATATTAAAAAACCTGGCACATATATGAAGAAAACTAGCACCGCAAAATTTTACAGGGACCTTCAGCTCCCCCAGACCTATCAAATGCGGGAGTACAGTGAGCATGAACATTCTGAGAGGCATTGCTCTGCGGGCCAAGCACCCACCCACTTCAATCCCAACAGGCAGATAGGTCTCCAGGACACCTTTCCAGCTCCCCTCCCCGGGCAATCAGAGTTCTCTCTACTCCCATGCTCGCTCCATGCACAAAGCTCTTCTCCACCATGAGCCAGAGAAACCTCACCCAGCTCTTCGATCACTTTCATCAGAAAATACACAATTTTATTCTGAAAATTGCTACAGATCATCATAACACAACCCAAACAACACACTCCAGTCTAAATTAAAGAAAAATCTCAAGGCTATGGTCTTACAATCACAGGCATTTTTGAACCGTCCTCAGATTTCCTTAATTTCTGAACCAACACATGAAAATGACATAGACAGTGTGTCCACATGAGGTTTTTCTTTAAAATATCGCAAATTATTTGGATAAATTAACTTTCAAATCACAATGAACTGGTTGTGAAATTAAACCCCACACATATTTTTCCGTTTTTATTCTGAAAATTACTAAAATAATCACAATACAGCTCAAACAATACATTGGATTTTTATTAAAGAAAAATCTCACCTTGTGTTGTGGACCAAAAATGCTAATATAGGTAAGGCTATAGTCTTACCCTCATGCATTTTTGGATCATCCTCAGATGTACTTAACTTTCTAATTAACACATGTAAATTATGTAGGAAGTGTGTCCACATGAGGTTTTTCTTTAAAACATTGCAAATTATTTGGAAAAATTAACTTTGCAAATCCCTATGAACTGGTTGTGCCAAAAAACACACACACATTTTTCCAAAATACAGCTTTTTGTTCTGAAAATTACTCAAATCATTTTGGAAAAAGAATTTTGTAAATGGCCAGGAACTGGTTGTGACATAAAACCACATACACATTTTTCACACACAAATTTTTCCGAAAGTACACTTTTTTATTCTGAAAATTACTAAAATAATCAAAATACAGCTCAAACAATACATTGGAGTTTAATTAAAGAAAGATCTCACCTTGTGTTATGGACCAAAAATGCTAATATAGGTAAGGCTATAGTCTTACCTTCCTTAGCATTTTTGGACCATCCTCAGATTTACTTAACTTCCTAATTAACACATGTAAATTACGTAGGAAGTGTGAGGTGTTTCTTTAAAATATTGCAAATCATAAAATCATAAAAAAACACCCAAACAATATATTACAGTCTAAATTAAAGAAAAATCTCACCTTGTGTTTTGGAACAAAATTGCAAAAATAGATAAGGCTATAGTTTTACCTTCGTGAGCATTTTTGGACCGTCTTAAGATTTCCTTAATTTCCTACCCAACACATGGAAATCACATAGAAAGTGTGTCCACATAAAACATTGCACTTTTTTTTTTTTTTTTAATGAACTTTGGAAATGGCCATGAACTGGTTGTTCCAAAAAACCACACACACATTTTTCAGAAAATATACATTTCTTTTTTTGAAAGCACAGGAATTATAACCCAAACAACACATTGCCGTCAAAATGAAAGAAAAATCTCACCTTGTGTTTTGGAGCAAAATTGCTAAAATAGGTAAGGCTTCATGTGCATTTTTGGAACCTCAACAGATTTACTTAATTTCCTAATTAACACATATAAATTACGTAGGAAATGTGTCCACGTATGATTTTCTTTAAAATATTGCAAACTTTTAGGAAAAAAATCACTTTGCAAATGAACTGGTTGTGCCAAAATATCATACATACTTTTCCAAAAATACAGCTTTTTAATTTAAAATTACTGAAATCATTTTGGAAAAATTAATTTTGTAAATGGCCATGAAATGGTTGTGACAAAAAAACATCCACATTTTTCAGAAACTATACGTTTATTATTCTTAAAATTACTAAAATCCTCATACACCACCCAATCAATACATTCGAGTCTAAATTAAAATCTCACTTTGTGTTTTGAACAAAAAATTGCTAAAAGGGTATAGTCTTACCTTACATTTTTGGATCGTCCTCAGATTTAATTAATTTTCTAACCAACACATGTAAATCACATGTGTGGAGGATTTTCTTTAAAATATTGCAAATTATTTGGAGAAATTAACTTTGCAAATCCCTATGAACTGGTTGTGCCAAAAAAAATGCACATTTTAAATTCTTAAAACAGCGTAACAGTGCGTAAAAGTGCCGCTGCTGCCATCTGGTGGCTCCAGTAACATAGTGCAGGACTTTTATTTTTGTTTTTGACCGGGCGGCCGTGCTCCCTCAGCCTGCTCCACAGGCCTCGCGCTGTGATCCAGTCTGTTTTCCTTATATGATCGGACAGAACCGAAATGATTAGGAACGAGTGGGTGATCCAGAGGTCTGTGGTGCAGCTGGTGGTCCTGGATCTGGTTTAGCAAGTTAGTGCAGCAGCTCAGGGGCTCCAGGGTGGAGCAGCAGGTCAGATCTTCTTTATTTTAATTTAGTCTAATTATAATCTCATTTAGAGCAGCAGGTCAGATCTTCTCTATAATTTAGTCTAATTATAATCTCAGGGAAGGCAGATAATGCTCCTGGTCAGTTTGTGGTCAGTGATGGTTGTGTCTTCTGGACTGAGCTGATACCTGATGGTGAGAAAAGCTTTCACAAATCTGAGACCACAATAAAGACCATGGAGAACAAACTCCTACAGGCGGTTCATGATACCTTGAAATAGTCCTTTGTTGGAGGATCATAAACCATAATTGTACCTTCAAACCTGCGGATGATTGTGGATTATTTGAATGTAAACAAATACAAAATAAAAGTACCTGCACTGTGGTGTCCAGGTCTACTCCTGGAGGTCAGCACAGTTTGGTGTGTATGTGTGTATATATATATATATATATATATATATATATATATATAATGTATGTATGTATGTGTGTATATATGGCAAGAGGCTAAAGTAAAAGAGTGAGTGCCTTATAAAAGGGTTATACTTAGTGGTGGGCATAGATTAATTTTTTGAATCTAGACTAATCTCACTGTAATCTTTCTTAAAATGGCTCATTTGAATTCTGTCGAAGGCCTGAAGCCATGCTAAATATATAGTCATTATTCTATTTTTAAATTATATACCCAAACATTTCATACAAGATATCACTGAGCGCAGATACGCACTTTACAAATAGAAACAAGACTATGAATTGAAATTAAAAATAATAAGTCTAGCTCTTATTATTGAATTAAAATGATGTACTGGCTGTTGAAGCTGCTGTAGGTAGCAGGCGGAGCTGCTTGTTAGCAAGTAGCAACCAGAGCCGGTAGCGCCGTTTGTACTCAGTTCAACAGAACAATACTATGAGTGTCCATAACTCTTCACTTCTTAACTTTACTTGTTTCCTTAAGTGAAGGAAAAAGTTTGGTGAAAAGTTTTCAGCCCTCTATACACGCTAATTCCTTCCTACAACCCTGGGGGCTAAGCCCCCCTTGTCTCTTTATCCTAGTGACGTCCCTGTTTCACAGTAGGCATACACACAGGTTTAAAGACTCGTTCTCGCCCCCTACAGTGCAATTCAGTGGTATACATCTGTGCTAAAATATCATCATAGCTTGCGTAGTAGCAACCCAGCGCCCAACCCAACTTTGTGAATAGATTAACGGCAATATTTTTTTATTACCCGATAAGAGTCTCACGTTAACGCCGATAACGGGCCACCACTAGTTATACTTAATATTTAAATCCATTGTAATTGTGAAGTAATAGCTCTAAAACGATTAGAAAAGATTAAGTGTCAAACCCCATCTAGTAACTGGAGTGACCTGTCAATCAGAGTCGGCTGAGTGGCGGGTCAGGATGACCTTTCCATATTTTAATTGATAAAGGAGGGAAGAGGAGCACTAACAGAGAGTCTGTGCTTGGCCAGTTAAAACTCTGCCTCTCAACATTCTTGCAAAGTTTAAAACATGCAAAACTCACAGGAGGCACCGGACTCCACCACCCGGCGCCAGTGAGACGCATTTGTCAGAACTTTTTTCATTCTTGGAGGACTTTGGTTGTGTTTTTTTGCTGTGCAGGGAATATATTTTTGTGTGGATTTTCAGGACAGTTTTGGGAGTTTTTGGCTTAAATATTTTTTTGTTGGAGATTTTGTGG
Organism: Hemigrammopetersius urotaenia; assembly: GCA_037974485.1. Lineage (NCBI taxonomy): Eukaryota > Metazoa > Chordata > Actinopteri > Characiformes > Alestidae > Hemigrammopetersius > Hemigrammopetersius urotaenia. The sequence continues at coordinate 6,011 of JBBPDC010058308.1, forward strand.
ATTCGTTTTCTTTTCCAGTTCTCTGCGTTTGAGAAGACTGGGCTGGTGTTGGGACTTTGGGGATGGAGAGACACGCAGTGTGAGCTGGGAAAACTGGTATACAGGACTTGTGTCACCGGGTTTAATTATATCTGGTGTCAAACTGCTGCCCAGTTGGTTGACTGGTGTTTTCTTTATGGTAGTTTTAAAGAAATCTAACACTCTTTACATTTCAGTCAGTTCTCGTTTTTTTTATGGTGGCAAGTCCTAGCAGATTGTTATGACCTCCTGGACTCCTGATCTCGTGGTTCCCGGTGCGTTATGGTGGGTATAGACTGTGCCATGCCAGGAGAAGGACAACCAACATGGAGATGTGGTGATCTCTTTATTATGGTGGTCCTGCATCCCACTCTGAGAGGGTTCTAGATAAAACAGGCAGTGTCAGTCATTTAGGACCATCAGCAACCACAGAGTGACCACTGGCTTGTCCAGGTCCCCTATGCGCAGAGGAACATCTACCCGTGCAGGTGGGCTGCTGGGGTGGAGCTGAACTACCCACCCCCAGACCTAGAGTCTCAACACACCTGGTTCAAACCATCACATTGATACAAAACCTCCTGAGGGTACAAGCGGCTCATACAGCAGAAATAATTCATATTAATAAAGCAGACATGCTTCTCAGTCCACACCGTTATTGGTTTCTTCTACCCATCACACCTGAAGCACACAGCAGCACCTGGTTACCTTGGTAACCGAGTACAGGTGTATCTGGAGTGTTCACCAAGCAGGACGTCCCAGTTTATCCAGATAATTTAAGCCCAAAGTCAGGATTAAGATCCGAGGGGCGATCCTGATGGATAATCCTTCGTTGATCTTAAGATATCTGGTTAACGTCTAGTAAGAACCCCGAGATTCATTAGAACCCTTCAGCTTTTTACTTTTTCTTACTAAATCTGCATGAGTGAAAGGACAAACACTAGATGGCGCCAGTGAGTGAGTCCTTACTGAATGGGGATGAACGGCTGAAAATGAGAGTATTATATGCAGGAATGTTCTTACATTTTGGAGAGTTAAAAAAAAGTTTTACATAGAAGTAAAAAAAATACAATTTTAACTAGTTTTGTCCGATAAGACCAGCCTTCTGCCTGCTGTGGGCTGATTGGATAGCATGCTAAGTGCTGTTTGGTTAAAATATTTTAAGACTGAACAAAAATGTATAAACTATAGTTTGAAAAAAATGCTGCAATTCCAACCATATCAGTTTAGACTCACTCTGGAGCACCCCCTGGTGTCCAGCTCCTGTTCCAGGCTCCAATTGGACGAGGTTCATTTTGGCCTAAAAGGAAAAGCCTCAGAACAGGCCTCAGTTTGAAATGTGATTTATTGGTCATCTTACAGTCCAAAAAAACAGTGGGGAAAAGTGAAGGTTTGAGAGCGAGACGGAGAGAAAATCATGGTTTAGGCTCCAAAAGTAAAAGGAAATGCAAACGAAAGCCCCGGATGAGTTTAAAGTTACTGTGAAAAAATAAGGAGACTTCTCCTTTATCCAAAATAGAGCGATATTTTACAGTGTTTCCGCTTCCAGGCGCGTCTCGAGGCCTGGTTCCCCCTCGCTGTCGGTCTGGAACGTTCTTCCATGAGCATCGCTGACCTCCAGGGACCGAGCTTCAGTCTTTCCAGAAACCTTCCAGTCTTTCTCCTTCGTCCAGGCGTGACCAGAATCTCTCCAAACGCTGGAGCCCTTTGTTCTTTTTTGAAAATCGTGAGCTCTTCGAAGTGTCCGGGGTACAGATGGAGGGTCATTTCCTGCATTATTGCCCAGTTTTTTACCCACTGATATACTTTTGACCCACCAGAGCCTAAAGACGATATTCAGAGTTCATTAAAACCTCATTAAAGCCCAGAACTTACATCCCTCACACACTGGGTGGAATTTCTCTTTTTTGTTTTTACACTGATACTGAACCCAGAAGGCCTTACACAAATCTGCAGTCACCTTTATTAGTGAAACAGCTTAATACACAGTTACCCCCACCGATTTTTATCCTAAATGGCTGGAATGGTAAATTAATAGACGATTATTCACGAGCAGGCACACGACTAATCGCATGATTATCAGATTAATCAACCATCTGAGGTAAAAACAACCACAGTACCAGATTAATCACCCAAACGGCAGATTAATCTGTTTCATTATGGCGATTATTCGCCCACTCGCAGAATAATCGTTCATCAATTGTAATTTTTTCCACAGTTAAATGGATACAATGCCAGCTTAATCGGTGTGATTAGTGATCCACAATACCCCATTAGTCAACAAGATACCACATTCTTTAAGACAAATCGACTATAATACATGCCTGGCCTTCAACACTATCTGATTAATCGTGATTAATCACTTTTGTCCCCCACAGAAGTCTCGATTTGCTGAGCTAGGCTGAAGGACTCCATCAGCACTGGATCCACACGGACTCTTCAGCTCACGGGCGTCAAAACGAAGCCCTGTGGCGTCCCCTCGGAGGCGTCCCCGCAGGTTCCCTTACGGAACACGGGAGAACGTCGTGCGCCTCACGTTTGGTCTTTTCATAATAACAAGAAAAAACACGAACATTCAAGTACAAGTGTTTAGAAAAATAATGCCATTTTTGATTAAGGGATTCTGTTTTATATGCTGATATAAAGGAGCGAGGAAAACAAAACAAAACTGTTACATTCCACCCAGCCAGCAGAGGGCAGCGAAGCACATTCGTGCGAGTAGAAGCTTTGGAATGATTCCGCACAGATATGAGTCCTTCCTCTCCTCCTCGGTCTTTAAATTAGTCGCCCCCCCGCGACAATAAATAAGAAATAAGACAGACCTTTTTTTTAAGAACCGGCCTGTAAAAAAAAAAAACCAGAATGAATGCTGGAACCTCCTCAGCAGCGGAGTGACGGAGAAGAACCGCTAAAGCGAGAGGAGGAGGATCGGCAGGACAGAGGAGACCCTGAAACCACACATACACACTCATATGCTACACACACACACACACACACACACACTTGCACACTTGATCGCTCTCATTAGCCGATATGCTGCTGTGTGATGAACAGAGAGCAAGTGGCGACACAGACAGGAGATAAAAAGCGTATGAAAATAAAGATCAGCGTTTTCTTGTTTCTGGTTCCCTCGGCGTGGGGGGTCAGTGCCCCACCCCCTCCCCTCCCCTCCCCTCCCCTCTGGAGAGGGAGACAGTTTCTTTAAGCAGCCTCGTCCTTTCAGAGCGGGAGAGAGAGAACTTTTCTCCCTCCTTCTCCATCGATTGTCCCAGTAGCTCATTCTCTCTCTCTCTCTCGCCCACTCTGTGCTGGATAAGAGGCAGTGTGTGGGTGTTAAAGGCAGTCTGGGTCTGAGAGAGAGAGAGTGTAACAGAGAAAAGTAAAGAAAGAGGAGAGAAAGAATGAAGGGGAGAGAGCGGGAAAGGGAAAGAAGAAACAGATATATGAGAGAGAGAGAGAGGCCGGCGGAGAGCGAGCTCAGAACAGGGCTTTAGCTCCTTGGTTCTCGAATTCAGACCAGGCGTCATTGAGCTCCATAAAGATCATCTTGGCATGCTGCTCATACGGCTGACCTGTGGCCTGGAGAGAGACAGACAGAGAGAGACAGATCAGTATTAATTCAGTGAATGTGATGGTAACAGACTGGTTTCTAGTTCTACATGATCATGAATTGAAGACTGCTGCGGTGTAAGAAGACTGCCGTGGTGTACGAGGACTGCCGTGGTGTAAGAAGACTGCCGTGGTGTAAGAGGACTGCCGTGGTGTACGAGGACTGCCGTGGTGTAAGAAGACAGCCGTGGTGTAAGAAGACTGCCGTGGTGTACGAGGACTGCCGTGGTGTACGAGGACTGCCGTGGTGTACGAGGACTGCCGTGGTGTACGAGGACTGCCGTGGTGTATGAAGACTGCCGTGATGTATGAAGACTGCTGTGATGTATGAAGCCTCCATGGTCCACCCAGACAGGATGGAGACAGCAGCGCTGTGCTGTGCTGAGGGTCTCACCTTGTCCGGGTGCACCACCAGCACGGCTTTCCTGTAGAACTTCTTGACCTGATCTGGCGTGACCAGGTCGGCCATGTTGACGGGCCTCCAGCGCGTCTCCCCCTCCCAGAGCACCGTGTGGAGCGTCGAGATCAGAGCACGGATATTCCTCTCCTTCCCCTCGATCCACTCCAGGATCTGACACATACACACAGATACACACACCACGGTCAGCAATGCACACCTAGTTACTGACTACAGCTGTCCATGATCACAGTGATTACATAATGATTCTCAATTTCCCCCGGGGGATGAATAATGTGTGTGTGTGAGTGTGTGTGTGTGTGTGTGTGTGTGTGTGTGTGTGTGTGTGTGTGAGAAAGAGAGAGATAATGGTGGAGAGTACCTGTAGTTTAAGGGGGTCCATGTCCTTAGAGAGCTCCTGCTTGCGCATCTCTGCGATGGTTCTGGGTCCCCTCCTGTCAGGCCTGGAGGCGAAACCCTGCGTGGACAGAAGATCCTCAAAGTCATCCTCCTTCACCTTCGGCTTCGGACCTGAGGAGGACATAATAAACATATCAGCAACAACAACTAGAGACAGAACATGTGACGTGTGACTGCCATAAATCAGTGTTTGTCTCTCTCTGTCTCACTCTGTGTGTCTCTCGCTCTCTTTTTGTCTCACTGTGTCTCTCTCTCTGTCTCTCTGTCTCTCAGACACTGAAGACCCCTCAGAAGTCCTTACCAAAGCCTGGCCCCCTGATGCCCCGCTCCTCTCGTCCTCCAATCACGCTGAAGTTCAGGTTGTAGTTGGGCTTTGCTGGTTGGCTGGGGGTGGTTTTGGGGGCAGAGCCGGGGGGCATCCAGGGTTTACTGGAGGTGCTGGCGGAGGAGGGGCGGGGAGCCTGCTGCCACGCCTGGGATGAGCTCTTAGAGCTTCCAGCAGGGGGCGCCGCCTTGAACCCTGAGCCTGAGAAAGCAGTGCTGGAGGAGCCTACACACACACACACACACACACACACACACACACACACACACACACACACACACACACACACAGGAAAAAACACCAAAACACAAATATATATTGCAGATATTTTGGTTCAGG